>LPNX010928978.1:13080-136589 GCA_001517045.1 Pseudotsuga menziesii | reverse complement strand
GGACACAGGACACGAAGGACGCGGGGATTTGAGTGTCTGACATGGGCACGGTGACCCCCAGAATCAGGACACGTTATATATATATATATATATATATATATATCTATTTTAAAAATTATATATATTAAAAATATATACATATGGATCCAAATTTTTACAAATATTCAGTAGAAATCAGAATCAATGCACATTTACAAATCAGTAATCACAATGAGATTATGAGACACATAGATAATTCATGATACTCATGATAGTCATAGATCAAGATGTAAATACTCAGGAGTTAGAACCATATTTCTCATTAAGTCATCAAAATCAAAATGTATTACATAGATGTCGGAATGCCCCTGGCAAATGCCAAATAGACTAATAGTAATAGTAACTACAAAAAGGGGTAGATCAAGATGGAAGAATGAAGAATCTCATCTATCAATTATAATTTCGATTATATTTAAAGATTATATACACGCTTTAAATATATGGAAGAATGAAGAATCTCATCTATCTACATGCTTTATATTTTAGATTATGCCACTTACAATGATGATGCCACTTAGATTGAATGCCATGGGTAGGAATAGAAATCAGGGGTAACCTCTCCTATGTGAAATGAATCCCCTTGTAATGTTGTTTGTGGAATATGCCCCCACAAAATACTTGTTGGTGTGCTCTCTTACTTGATTTGAGAGGCTAAGAGCCAAACAATGCAATATGTAAATGTACATGGAAAAATAAGAAAAATACATCAGAAATAAGAGCCAAACAATGTAATATCTAAATGTATATGGAAAAATAATAAAAATACATCACAAGTTGCAGAGAGACTAGGATGACAAACATGGGGGACGATAATTCCATAGGTGCAGTGGGTTCTCATAGAATCAAAAAATTTCTCATTAAGTCATCAAAATCAAATTGTGTTACATAGATGTCGTGTAAATTTTCTTTTAATATTCAAATTAGGGATAACAGTGCATGCAAAATTTCTACTGCTGACCACACATGAATATCTTTTACAGTATGCACCAGAATATAAAATTGAGAAATAAATCACAACATCAAATCACAATAATGACACTATTATTTTGGGTATGGAAACCTTCGGAAAAACCCAAGATGGGAAAACCGGTGCAACAGTCAGATATAGATTTTATTATGAGATAATATGGAACGTTTACAACACTGCAAATTCACCCAAACCTGGCGAATGCAGTTACATGGTAGAATCACTGGAAAAACCCCCAGCTAAACCTCAACACCCTCTTGCAAGAGTGTACAACCTCTCACGTGTGGATCCGTATGATCATACGTCTGTACGACTGCTGTACAGAATTCGTACGGTCTGGACGACAGTTGTACGAAATCCGTACGGTATAGTACGACCTTCCAATTGCAACTCCTGCCTGTCGACCTGTGTGGGTTTTGTCTTGCTTGTCAGCTCGGTGATCCTGCTTCTCGCTCCTTCGTCTTCCTAGCTAAATCCTCTGTCTGACTTTCTCTGCCTGTCTGTATCCTGTCTCTGTCGGAATACAAGTGTGTGTGTCCTCTCAACCACTTGACCTCTCTTATATAACTTTAGGCAAAGAGAAAACCCTAATTTCACTTTCACTTAAAGTTAATAATTAATTAGGTCACTTCAATTATTTTCCAAAGTAAACTTAGGAAAATTAAATACAATTGGTTTCCTGTTTTAGAGTCTTCTGCATGCAAGGACAATTGCATGCAGGAAGACCTTCCTTGTTGCTAATCTAACACTCCCTCTTAATGAGGAAGGGGTTCGGTAGCAACCCCATCTTATCCCTGAACTTCACAAAACTCTGTCTGCAAAGTGCCTTGGTGAAAATGTTCGCCGCTTGCTCATCTGTCTGTACGTACTCCAACTGAATGGTTCCTGTTATCACTTGCCTTGTAGTTGCCTACTTAAGGTGGATCCAGAATGGATGGTAGAGGGGCAAGCAACTAAGGGGTGGAACCACGACTGCCTAGACTCCCAAATGGATGGTTGTCACGCCAATCAAGGAAGCCTTCACTTTAGGTTATCCTAGTCTAGGACAACAATGGGGGAGACTCGAATTTGCTCCCGATAGGAGAGATCGAACCTAGACACCAGAAGAAGATCAGATGGGGCTTCAGGGTACTTAAGGTGCAAGGTGAATGGGAACCCTAGCTCTAGGGTTTAGGTACTAGCAACTGTCTTGGGAAACGTAACTATGACAAGGCGAGCACGAATAAAGTTGGGACTATCCAGTACCTAGAAATCAGACTCGGTAAAAGGTGTTTGAGCTATCAGTGAATGTTGGTAGATGGCAAAGGCTAAGAGCCTAAGGGCAGCGCTAGCTTGGAGATCAGTGCTTTGTATGCATTGGGCAATGGAGTCAGCAGTAAGACAACGTTTCAGGAAACCCACTTGGGAAACACCTTGATCTACGAAACCAGAAAGCAGTTGGTCCAGAAAAGCCAAGGTACAGGAAACCCAGCTCAGTAGATAGCTAGCGCTAGGGCCTAGGAAGACAAATCTGAAGCTTTAGGGGGTACCGAAAGGTTGATGGCTCAACGTTGAGGATGAGAAGAGATCATGGAGACCTGATCTACAAGCCCAAATCAGGAAAACAACAGGAAAATTAGATCTAGAAAAGTCAAAATCTGATGATGGGGCTAGGAGGCTGAAAACTGATTTTTTCAGATCTAGGGCAAACCAGGATGAATTAGCACAGCGTTGAGGGTGTTCTGGGATGCTTGGGACCCAATCTATCAGCCTATCATGTCAGATTTCAGAAAAACCTACTTCCGGAAAAGGCCAACTTCCGGAAAAGGCCAATTTTCAGTGAGGGCGCTAGGGCAGTTTCAGTCTATTTTTCAGATCCCGGTCAAACTGTTGAGCCTCTTGACAACGTTGGGGTTGATTTGGACTGCCCAAGACCCGATTTATCCATCTGCGAAGTCAGAAATCAGAAAAACTCAAAACCGTAGCAGGTCAATTTTTTCAGTGGGGGGTTATGCAGTTTTCTGCTAAAAAATCAGATCTAGGTCAATATATGAGGAATTTGACCAGCGTTCCAGTTGATTTAGTTAGGGGGAGGCCCGATCTATGAAACCCAGAAATAGTTTGGCAAAAGATCAGACGGTTCCCTGATTATTTGATTTTTTAGGTTTTTATGGTTTAGGAGTTTTCAGAAAAATAGTTAAATTTCAGCAAGGTACAGTGGAATAAGATTAGAAAAGAAGAAACTATCTGTGGATCTTACCTAGATAATCTTGTAGAAGTCTATAACAGTGACGATCCTAGCTATCCCAATCAATCCTGGAAGATCCCCGTGATTTCTATGGCATATGCAAGCTCCAAGCCATCAAAGTGCCCCCTACCCTGCATGAGCAAATGTCAACCATATCAGATTTGCACATACGAAATAAAGAAACTGAATGCTACAAGACAGTAAAATGAAGCAATCATAGATCGCAATGAAACTAATGAAACCCCCCGATCCAAAACGAAGAGAACCAAACGAGTTGAGGTCCCCCTGCAAAAACGCTCCAACCAAAACGCCCTCTTGTAGACAAAACGATGATAGCCACGAAAAAAAAATAGATCTCACGAAAATTTCCACGATGCTAGTAAGCTGAAGACAAGCAAATCACCATTTGAGCACATCAGATTGAAAGCAAATTCAAAAAATTTCCACAGAAAAAGTCTTTCTATTATTTAGATCCAAGAGCCAAAGACCCATTACAAATGAGAAGCTCTCTCTTTTAAATAGATATGAGAGAACCTCAATCATAACCAAATCCTAACCACTCTCAAAACGAGTGGCTAAGATTAAAAGATACAATGTTCTAATCAATGGTTGAGATGAGCTCAACATACAATACATGGATCAATATAATTATAATTTACCAAAGTGGACTTAAACCACCCAAATAAAGGTAACCCACTCAACAAAAAATAAATGAAAGCACATGGTGGGTCCAAGGAGTGTTTGACTAACTCCGTTTGGGTGCCCCCATGGCACAATAAATAATATAACAATTTAAAATTTTGACTTTTGTGCCTCCTTGAGGAAATCATGGGTCTCCAAAAAAGCTCTAGAAAATATATAAAATTTGCCCAAAAATAGGTGCGGGCCCCATAAAATGCTGAAACTGCTGGAGAAGGTGTGGAAGACATCACTCTCATCATTGTGACTCACACCATGCCATTTCTTTGCCTCAGTAGCCCAAATCGATTTCTTCAATAGCCATTTGATCATTTTTTAATTTGCCTCGAGAAACGTGATATTGCTAAAACAGCCTCCTAGGGTGCCTACGTTGTCAAATTGAGCCCTCCAAGCTCTCTGGGATGGGGGTACAATGGTACAAACAAGTGGCTGCACCCCCATATGCCCATACAACGCCCTAGGAGATCCAACTGAAACATCTCCCTACTCAAACAAATCAATCTGTGAAGAAAAACTGCATTAGAAAAACAGAATAAGCTTGATCACATCTGTAAGTGCCCGGAACTCGAAATAAACTGTCTTATTGGACTCAGAGAGTCCCAATCCATCAAAGGTGTATACTCATACCCCTCATAGGTCTTTGTCTGATCATCAATCATAACCAATAAACAATATAACCATCTGTGAATAATCAGACACCAATAATAACTTAGAATAGATTAATCTGCTGCAAGTGTTAAGAGTTTAAACCATGCTCTACAACTCATTCACGTAACAAAATCAACAAGTAGCATTCATTTCACTGGCGGTACATCAACAAATACTTATAAATATCAGGCTTTATTTATTATTACTTAGACTCAGACTTTCAAGACTATACTCACTTCATAGCTGTAGTCATTTTGCTAGTGAAGGGTGAAAGGTGGAAATGACAAGGCTAAGGCAAAGGATGATCTCCTACTCAACATCATGACACTTTGGACAAGGAAAGGGAGAACTCACTATAACCAATACTGGACAAGCAACAACACAAGGAATGGCAGTGCTTCACAAATGGATGAGTTGTTTAGAGAGTGCTTATTCAACTTAGGCATCATGTCGACATCAGCCTTGATCCAATTTCATTAGGATCACATTTTATTCTGTGGCCTTTTTGGCCTATATGAACCCTTTGGGACTTCACCGGTGCTCAAAAGCATAGCTAATCGCAGCTTTCATCCAGGCCATATTTATTTTTAACAAGGTCAGCAATTCTTTGATATAACATTTTTTAACCATTGCTTTTTGGACCTTTTCTTATACTCTTCAAGGAGTATTTTAGCATTTCATTGCTCCTACCTTTTTTACATATGTTAAGAAACACAGTTTTACAATTTTCATTTTCCATGGGCGCATATTTAATATTTCAATAAGAGTAGTACATGAGCTTTCATTTTTAGCCAACAACATCTCAAGTGACTAGGGGGAATTCTGCATAGTGCCAAACATCGGGACAACCGACCAGAATGATTTAGGCATACTATCCAACTTACCATAGGCAAGTTTTGTCACCAACTCAGAGCTGAGACACAGTGTAAACAGGGAGGCTTGTCCAACAAAGGTTCTAACGGGGAAAAAGGTCTTCCATGCCACAAGTCAAGAAGTCAGTCGGGTTGAAAATTAAACTGGAAGGTAATGGATGGATGAAGACAATGAAATGATGGAGCCAACACTAGCAAGCCAAGACAATGGTGGGAATGACTACCTCTATTCTCCCTAAGGAGGGTAAAACCAATGAGTATAGATCAAGAACTTCAAAGCCAGAGTAAGGACATAAATACATAGTATAATATACAACCAAGTCCATATAAATATGACCGTCAGATCATAATACCACAAGTCAATATATGTCACAAGAATCAATATAAGAGCAATAATAACCATAACACCATATAAAATACTGAGTCATATCCATGCAATATAATCCATCTGAAACACCATATATCCAATGAGAAAGTACTGATATATCACTGGGCATCCACTACTGCTCTGAAATAACATAAATGGCTATATCGGTCCTCAAATCTGAGTGTCCCAAGACTCAGTCCTGGCATGGGAGAGTACAATAGTCCACTAATACAAAAATGTTCCATCAGAAATGCTCATCTCAGCATCTCATATTTAAGAGATTTGGCTGAAAAATGTATTGTGTCTGAAAAATAGAATATGGTAGCCTGGCTACTATATATGTGATAACAGTTCCTCCCTGAACAAAATCTCTCAAGAAGTGGTATCTGATGTCTATGTGTTTGCTCCGGTCATGGAACACTAGATTCTCAGATAGCCTGATGCCATTCGGATTGTCACAGTGAACTATTGTAGCCTCTAGCTCACACTCGAACAACCTTGCAAGCACTTCCTCAGCTACATACCCTCACAAGCATCCATGCTGGCTGCCATGTACTCAGCCTTTTCCGAGTTCAATGCAACTGACTTTTGTTTCCTGTTGAACTAAGAGACAACCCCTGATCCAATGCTGAAACAACATCCTGAAGTACTCTTTCGGTCCTCTAAACATCCTGCCCAGTCAACATCCATGAATCTTGCTAAGTGTACACTCCCCCTGCGCTCATAAACCAATCCATACTCCACTGTACCTCAGATGTAGTGAAGTATGTGCTTCGCAGTTGTCCAATGCACTCTTCGAGGGTCCACCATGAATTGACTTAAAGAGTTGACTGCAAAGCGGATGTTTGGTCTAGTGTTGACCAGATACATAAGCGATCCGATAAGCTGACAATACAAGGTAGGATCAAATCCGTCCGACCCTGATGCATCAATCTTCCTCAAGCTGGAAACTAGAGGTATGGCCATAGGCTTGCAGTCCTCCATCTTGAATTTCTTCAAGATCTCTACTGCATACTTCCCCTGTCCACTGAAGAAGCATCCAACTCTTTGCCAAACCTCCAAGCCCAGAAAGTAATGCATCAACCCAAGGTCTTTAATCTCAAACTCCACTGCAAGGTTGGACTTGCAGTCTCCAATCAGCCTCGTATCTCCTGTCAAAAAGAGATCATCCACATATAAGACGAGTATGAGAGCCACCTCACCTGTCAAGAAGTACAGGTTGTGGTCAGCCTCACTCCGTTGAAATCCCATCTCCCATAGATAACTGTCAATCCTCGAGTACTATGCTCTAGGTGCCTGCTTAAGCCCATAAAGAGATCGATACAGTCTGCATACATGTGTCTCCCTGTTCTCCACATTAAACTCCTTTGGATGCTCAATATTTACCTCCTTTTCCATCACTCCGTTGAGGAAGGCAGTCTTGACGTCCATCTGATAGACTCGCCAACCCATCTCTACTACTAGAGAGATAATGGCCAAATGGAAGAATACCTGGCAACAGGGGTGAAGGTCTCCTCATAGTCAATACCCTCCTTCTGTGAAAACCCCTTTGTCCACGCTTCTGTTTGTTGCATGTTTCACCTTGTAGATCCATTTGGATCCCACCACCATTTTTCCTTGTGGCCTTGGCACAACCTCCCATACCTGTTTTTTCATAATGGAGTCATACTCCTCAACCATAGCCTCCTGCCACACATCATGTTATTCAACCTCCCCGAAGCTGGAAGGTTCAGAGTTAATCAACTCTTTTATCGGTGCTATGTAACTAAGCTTCTTTGGTGGTACACTCCGTCTAAAGGATCTCTGTGGAGGATCTACCTGCCTGGAATCCTGCACTGAGGACCTAAACCACTTAGGCCTAGTGTTAACCTGCTGCGATTGCTAGATTCCCGTCTCTTGTTGCATCTCATCCTCCAAGTCAATGACTGAAGGATCCTGTCCACCTGACTCCCTCTGACAACTAGAACCTATGCCCTGTGTCTGTACTTGTACCTGTACATCTGGCTCCTCCAATTTGACCCCCTTGTCCTCTGCTGGATGTTGCTCTCTTAGTAAGTCTAGAGATCTCCGCAAGGCCCTATCCTCATCGAATTGGACATCCCTACTCACAATGATCCTCTTGCGAGCAGGAATGTAAACTTTGTATGCCTTCGAAGTCTCGCTATAACCAACAAGTAAACCCCTTATCTCCAGAAGGGTCCAATTTCTTCCTATTGTCAGCATGAACATGGCAATAGCAGACACTGTCGAATATGCGAATGTGACTCACATCTGGCCTAGTGCCTGTGAATACCTCCTCTGCTGTTTTCCTCCCCAAAGCTGTGTGGGGACACTTGTTATGAATGTACACTGCAGTCCTGTATGCCTCGACCCAAAGGAATGGTGGAAATCCCTGATCAAATAGCATGGCTTTGGCTGCTCCTACCATAGTCCTGTTCTTCCGCTCTTCAACTCCATTCTGCTGTGGGGTATGGGGCACAGTGTGCTCCTTCTTGATCCCCTCCGCCGAACAATACTCCATGAACTCATTGGAGGTGTACTTGTTGAATTTTAGCATTAGCATGAATACTTTAAAAATTGCAGACTAGCTGATAACAAATGACAAGTGTAGTAAAAAATAACATCAACACATCAACACACTGAACGCACGAGTTTTTCACTAGGGAAACCAAGGACAAAACCCCCAAAAGCATTAGTAGTTCATTATGTAAATAAGATGACTGAGTTTTTCATGAATCCACAAACCCTAATGGGCTTGTACCATGAAAAATGACTGAAGATAAATTTACAAAATAAACCACCCAATTAGGGTGTTTGTCAAACTAGGGCTTTCTGCACTAATTTTCTCTCTCCTGCTCAAAGAGATCAGACTGTTCATAAATCTGCTCAGGCTGCCCAAGATGACCTGTTTAGCTTCCTGGAAAACTATATCAAGTTGCCTAGACTAATTCTTTGCTGCCCGAGATCTATGATGTCCAGAAAAACTATTGGGCTGCCAGTGATCTGAACTGACCTGCCTGGACCCTTTCTTTGCCAGTCCAAGGTTTGCCCAAATCTCTGCTGCCCTGCTTGAGCCTGCTCGAATCTCTGTTTTCCTTCCTGAACTTGCTCGGATTTTTGCTGTGACTTGCCCGAATTGCTGCTATGTGCCTGGGACCCTGCCTGTGTCTTGTGTTATGTGCCCGGAGGCTTGGAAGTTTCCCTTACGGTTTGTCTGTTGTTGACCCAAGGTTCTGCAACAGCAGCCCGAGGGTCTGCAGTGGCAGCCCGAGGGTCTGCAGTGGCAGCCCGAGGGTTTGCCACAGACCCAAACCCCTCACAAATTCTCTATTGATGACCTGAGGGTGTGGAGGGTCTACCCGAGAGAGAATGAGGGCAGCCCGTGAGGTAGAGAAGGATTGCCTGGATCTGTATACATCCCGCCCGTGAGGTAAAACCCTGCTTGCCGTGAAAGAAAGAAGATTCTGTTCATGCTCGCGGTGGAGGAGAAGATAGGCAGGCTACCCGTGAACATCATGTGCTTGCCCATAAATAATATAAGGTTAGGGTAATGCCCTAACACGGTTCTTTAGGCTGGCTGTGAGATAACAAGCTGCAAAACCCTAGATGGAGGGTATTTTCTGTGGTAGAATGTAATTAGCCCATGGAGAAGATTGACTAGGGTTAAACCCTAGCTGTGAAGAGAATGGAGCAGCCGCTGCAATTGATCACCATGAAACCCTAATTGTGGGTTGATCAAATAAAGACAATGGTGGATGCCCTAGCTAGACTCATCCATGCTAGGGCATAACCACCAAACCTCCTTCTCTTCAATAACCAACAAATTCTTCTGTTGGAGCAGCTGTACCTGTGAGAGCAAGTGTGTCTAATAATGAAATGGATTGATCTTCTTTTATATCCTTTGAGTCACCTGTAACTGGATCAAAATTAGAAGATCGAAATAATATTATTTTATTCTTTTCTAATTTTGACTTTTGCCTTTAGTGGTAGTAAAGGTCTTTTTGCACTTTCACCTTTAGCCTTCCTATGGTCCAAAGGTCCTTATGTATTTTTGACTTTTACCTGTGGTCCAAAAGTCCTTATGTATTTTTGACTTTTACCTTTAGCCTTCCTGGGGTCCAAAGGTTCTTATGTATTTTTGACTTTTACCTTTAGCCTTCCTGTGGTCCAAAACAAGTGCTCATAAAGTCCTCCAAACCCACTAAAAGTACATCATCATAAACAGAGAGAATTACTAATGCTTTTATCTCACACTTTGTGTGACATCAAGATCGGGTACTAAGGTGTCTTAACCAAGGGTAGCTAAGCCTTGGAGAAGATCACAAAGCCCACTGATCGAGGGTCCAAGTGTCACACATGCCTAGACCCGGTTTAGGGCTTATAGTGTCTTCCTGGTAATAGACTAGGTGCCTCAGCCATAGGCTGCATAATTTGACACTAGGTCAAATACTTGGTAACAGAGTAAGCGCCTCCATTCTCCTAGAGAATGGCCCTCAGCCCCGGGCTGAGTCCCTAGTCCTGGACTAGGTAAAATCCCGGTAACTAACTAGGTGCCTCCATTCAAAAGAATGGCTACTCAGATATACGCTGAGTCTACTAGTGCTAGACTGGTTCCACATCCTGGTCCCAGACCAGATGTCACCATTCAACAGAATGGTCACTCAACTCAAGGTTGGGTCCCCCTGGTGCTGGACTGGGTACACATCCTGGTCCCGGACCAGATGTAACCATTCAACAGAATGGTCACTCAACTCAAGGTTGAGTCCCCCCAGTGCTGGACTGGGTCCATATTGTGGTCCTGGACTAGATATCATCATTCAACAGAATGATCACTCAACTCTAGGTTGAGTCCACACCCTGGTCCCGGACCAGGTGTCTCCATTCTCCTAAGAGAATGGCTTTCGATGCTGTTCAGAAAAATCAACAATACTCACCCTCATTGTCTGTCCTCAACACCCGAATCTTCTTTCCTGTTTGGTTCTCCACGAGAGTCTTGGATTCTCAGAACCTCTTAAAGACCTATGACTTGGCCTTCAGGAAATAGATATGGGTCTTCTTGGAATAGTCATCAATGAAGGTTATGCAGTAACTGTAACCACTAAACAAATGGACACTCATAGATCCCCATACATAAGAATGCACCAAGTCGAAGGGCTCCTTAGACTTGTGCTCACTTTGTGGGAAAGGCTTCGTGATGTTCTTCCCCAAAGCACAACCCTTGCAGTGGTTATGCTTCTCCTCCTGTACTTGAGGAACTCCAATGACAGCCTGTTTCAAGTGCCTCAATGCTCCATGGTGTAAGTGTGCCATCCTTCTATGCGATAAGTCACCCTGATTGTCGCTACTGTTGCTGCTTACTAAAGCCTTTGCAGGCTTAGAGTGTACTCTATACACTTTCTCGCTCCTTTTGCCAATCACCCAATCCAAGCTCCTATCTGACCCTTTGGGTCTGATATATACTCTATGGTCACGTAACTTCACTTGATATCCCTTGTCCTCCAAAGTGGAGACTGATATAAGGTTATTGGTCTGTCCTGGAACATATAACACATCAACAAAACTGAGGGGTTTGCCAGACTCCCTCTCAAATAAAACAGTGCCAACTCCCTGCGCCTGATACCGCACATCATCGTCTAGCTCAACATGGATCCTTGTTCCACCCTCTTGCAAGTCTCTGAAGAGTCTCTTCTGTTCATTCATGTGACTAGAGCCTCCACTGTCGATGTGCCATATATTGCTCCTTGTGGTGCTTTCCATGCAAGCTATCAAGCAAAACACCTCATTGAAATTCTTGTTGAACTCATCCACCTCTGCAGATCCAGCCATCTGAGTGTTACCTTTTTCCTCCTGTTTGGGCACTGGGAGGCAAAGTGTCCTTGCTTGTGGTAGATAAAACACTTTACCTTTGACACGTCAAGGTTCTTCTTACCATCCTTTTTCCTCTTTGCCTTATCGTTGCTCTTCCCTGTAAGAGCTTGAGCCTCCTCATCCACAATCTGTGGGGCACTGCTGGATGAGCCTGATCCTTGACCCACGCGGGTCTCCTCCTCCACAAAGTCATCCCATAGTCTCTGTCAATCTGGGAGCTTCTCCCTAGCCACAACACCTTTGAGAAAGGTGTCCCATGGCTTAGAGAAGCCATTGAGGGCTATCTGAACTAGCTCCTCATCCACTGTTTTAGAGCCAACAACTCCAAGCTCATCCCTGTTCTGTGTGAGCCTCACGAGATGAGGCACCACTCCTTCTCCCTTGGCCATCTTGGTGCTGTGCATCGTCTCTTGTAGCACCATCTTTCAGTTCTCGTTCTTGCTTTGGTACAGACTCACCGAATTCGTCCACATCTCTGCTGTAGTCTTCTTACTAGAAAGGTGAGGGACTATATGGTCCTTCACTCCATCCATGATAATTAGCATGGCTCTATAATCAATCTTCTTCCAAGCTATCAGATCTGCCGGATATGTGGGTGCAACTTTTGTGGAGTAAATGTGCTCCTTAGCATCACCGACTTTCAGGATCCTTGTGATCCTCTCTTTCCATGTAGGAAAGTTCTGTGCTCCCTGGAGTCTATCTTCAATTCTCAACTGCACGACCATATAGATCTGTCCCTGATCTATCATTACTGCTGCAAATCTCTCAGCTTTAGCTCACCAGAGCACTGATACCATGTAAATTTTCCTTTAATATTCAAACTAGGGCTAACAGTACATGCAAAATCTCTACTGATGACCACACATGAATATCTTTTACAGTATGCAGCGGAACAGAAAACTGAGAAATAAATCACAACATCACATCACAATATTGACACTATTATTTTGGGTATGGAAACCCTCGGAAAAACCGAAGATTGGAAAACTGGTGCAACAGTCAGATATAGATTTTATTATGAGAAAATATGGAACGTTTACAACACTGCAAATTCACCCAAACCTGGCGAATGCAATTACACAGCATAATCACTGGGCAAGCCCTCAGCTAAACCTCAACACCCTCCTGCAAGAGTGTACGACCCAACTGTACGGCCTCACATGTGTGGATCTGTATGGTAGTACGTCTGTATGACTGTTGTATGGAATTCATATGGTTTGTACGACGGTTGTATGAAATCCGTATGGTATAGCACGACCTCCCTCTGCAACTCCCGCCTGTCGACCTGTGTGTCTGTATGACTGTTGTATGGAATTCATATGGTTTGTACGACGGTTGTATGAAATCCGTATGGTATAGCACGACCTCCCTCTGCACCTCCCGCCTGTCGACCTGTGTGGGTTCTGTTCTGCCTGTCGGCTCAGTGATCTTGCTTCTCGCTCCTCTATCTTCCCAGCTAAATCCTCTATCAGACTTTCTCTCCCTGTTTGTATCTTGTCTCTGCCGGAACACAAGTGTGTGTGTCCTCTCAACCAGTTGACCTCTCTTATATAACTTTAGGTAAATCGAAAACCTTAATTACAGTTTCACTTAAAGTCAATAATTAATTAGATCACTTTAATTATTTTCCAAAGTAAACTTAAGATAATTAAATACAACTGGTTTCCTGTTTTAGAGTCTTCTGCATGCAAGGACACTTGCATGGAAGAAGACCTTTCTTGTTGCTGCTAATCTAACATGTTGGAATGCCACTGGCAAATACAAAATGGAGTAGATCAAGATGGAAAACCTTCTAATGCTCTTCACCTACAAAATAAAACCCTCTTAGAGCTCAAGCCTCACTAAATAATGTGAATGAATGTGGATAATTTTTTTTTTACAATTTTTTTTTGGTTAGAAGTGTCTTGTTTAAGGGACCTAGTGTCTTGTTTTTAGGACATGTGTTGACACGGTGTCAGACACGTGTTTTGGACGTGTTAACAAGACACGTCCAACATCGTGTCAGAACATGTTCGTGTCTGAGGCGATGACACAAGATATGGTGGCTTATATGGACGTGTCCAATATCATAGAGGCTAAGTATACCATGATGAAACAAAGATGCCTTGAATGGTGGAAACCCTAGATTTATAAGATAACTATGGGATCAAGAAGTTAGATTTAGGTTGAGAGGCTTTAGGTAATGTAAAATGTCCAACTGTAGAGATACATCCCAATAGCACGGTTTTAAGTATTAGATCTAGAGAGGTCAAGTGTCCAAAGGAAAATGCCCAAATCATGCCACTTAGGGTTTTAGCAAGAAAAATGAAGATGAACACAAATGAGGGTTTGAATTAGTAAACACACTTGAGAATTGTTACTTGAAGCAAGATTTGACAATTGGACAGGATTCGAGCAACACCCAATTGATAGATCTTGAAAAATGACCAACAACCCAAGGAGACCGAATTGCCTAGAGAAGACCAGTGTTAGATCTATGGGAAAGGAGTTGGTTTTCGCTCAAACTTGGTCTCTAGAGGGTTTCAATGATTTTAGACTCGGATTTTGATTAATAATCCCAAAAGATAGTTGGATCTATCAGATCTATAAAACTAGGTTTTTAACTTTGAGATTCAATGGTAACAAATGGAATAGATCTCGGAAATGCAAAAATAAAGCAAGAAATACCTGGAAATACTTGTGGCCTCTAAGCACAGTGATGATCTTCCCAATTCGAATCAATTACAAGCGAGCTCTATGCAATTCCAAGCAAAATTGATTTGCTTTCCAAGTGACCAATGCGCCCGTCTCCTGCCAAGACAATCAACAAATGTTAGAATTGAATCACAAGAGAAAAAATATATGAAATGCAAGCCAAATCATGAAGCATCAAGATGATCTAGAGATGCAATAAAGATACTCCTTGAGTTTGAAAACGATTTGGAGAAGCGGTATGGGGTTTCCCCACAATAGCGCCCTCACCAATTTGCTACCTACACAGTCAACACAACCCCTGCAAGGAAAGGTTATGGAAATAACATAGATCCACAAGAATGTCAAAGAGAAAAGACTTTCCAATCATGTGCAAGAACATTTGACAAAGCTTCCAGGATTTCTCAAAAATATTCTTTATTACCGGTAATCCAAGAGCCAAAAGTCCCTTTACAATTTGAGAGGTTTTCAATATATAGAACTCTCAATACAAAAACCCTAGCTCCAAAATGGTGGGCTAGGATCTAATCATGATTTATCAAGATAGGTAGATGCCTACCCTAAGCTAGCAGGTTGCACTGCGCTTCATGGACCTTCCATACTACCTGTTCTTGACAGGAACATAATGCCTAGGCTATGCACAATGACTCCAATTTTTTTGTGCATCAGGTGAGTATTTTTGTGATGGGCCTTCCTTAAATGTGCAGGGACCTCGTCTCGTTTGTTTTTTCCTCTCGCTCCAACATGACATGACCCAAGAGCCCCTTAACCACCCAGAAAAGTGAAACCGACCTCTCGTACAGAGCCAACAACGAACAAGTGGTGCCCGGGTCTTGGATCCACTCCTCTAAGGCTTCGAATTCATCCATTGGTTTGCTTGTCTCGAATTCTTCCCAGAGGTCCTGCTCTATCCTGCCTAATTCTTCTTTGATTACCGATGGTATTGAAGCCTTGTATAACCATGTTGCCTTAGCTGCTTGGAGCTGCTCCCTGTCCGTCCTCTTCAGACGGGCAGACTCACTTCCTTTCCCTTCCTCATTCGCAACCATTGGCACTAGACACCCCCAAAGAATACTCCTTGGGTTTAAGCTATCCTCTGCCTTCACAATGGAATCCCCCGACGTCTAGTGCGAAGGAGCTTCGCATTGCGTCCCATAAAAACTTTCCTCGCATGTGAGCCATTCAAAACGATGATGACTGCAAAACATATCTGCATTCTATGCCAGAGCCCATACTCAAGGGTGGGCTAAATCTTTGTAGATCCGACATTCCCCACGCTTGACCTTTGTCCTTCATTCACGTTCGGACCTTCCCACTTCTGCTCATAACTCCCGCCGTACTGCCGCTGCGTAAATCCAACTGTCTGCTGATGCACCCATCCCATCGCAATAACATCCCCTCTTTGCATGATTTCCAAGCACTATCACGTGGCCGATTCAATTGCCATATGCCAATAAGGCTAGCAGTTGTCACCCACATCTGGGGCATTGACATGTTCATGTTAAATAACCCTTTAGAACAAAAATTGAAATTATCACTGCCATTTGTTATTTTTTTTGTCATATTTTTAGCATCAACTATTAATGTAGATCAACTTATCATCTTAACCTTCTACTATTGACACTAGTTCAGTCATTCAATACTGCGTAAATTCTTTATCTTTTGTCTTTTCTGATTTTAAATTTTTTGCATGCATTTTTAGTTTAATGAATTATTTTGGCAAATTTATAAATTTATCTGTTTACATGCATTTGTTTGGGCATGCACATATATGTGTTTGAGATTTGCCTGGAAAATAAGCTCGTCTGAAATATTTCAAGTTTACAGGGAGATGGCGCATGAGGGTTTATTTCCACAAAAACAAGTTGACAGAGCTGTCAACCAGTCTAGTCAATCTGTACCAGATAACTATCCTCCATTGAAAGAAATGCTAGATTATATATGCAACAATCAGCCACAGGTTCTAGAAGTTTCAGAGATTGGAGAGCGGAAGCTTTTATTCCCACCAAAGATGTATGTAGCAATGATCAGATTTCTGCAGAAATGTTACGAGGCTGAATGTGGACAAGCTTTGTTAGCTGGTAAAGGAGATCTTCCAGCGCATGCTGATTCAGTGATCTCGTTATGTTTGTTACTCGAGCATGCTATGGCATATGAAGGTTCTGTTGAGTTGCAAGCAACTGCCTCAAAGGGGTTACTAAATGTTGCTTCTCGGAATCCTCAGGTTTGATCTATGAAATCCAAATATTCCTAGTTAGACAGTGTATTGTTGTTGAAATAATATGACTCCATCCTGTTTAACTAAATTTAAATTCACTTCATGCTATTAATGCATATAAGGTGTACTTCTTCTTGAGTTGCAGATGATTGCTTCACGATATGTTGAACGTCTTCCATGGCTTAAACAATTTTTAGGTCACATAGACTCTGATACTCGAGAATCTATATCTCGTTTATTGGGTATTACTTGTTCGGCGTTGTCAATTTCTTCAGCATCTGTTCTGATTCAGGAACTTTGCTCCACTTTTAAAGTTCTCAACAAAGGCAGGTTAGTTGAAGTTCGTTATGCGGGAGCTCTTACAAGTTCTACTTTCACATGTTCTTGAGAATTGGACACCGTGCCTGCATAAAAACAACTTTTGGTAATGGTTATTATTGATGGCTTGTTTGATTTTTCAGATTTGAGGATAGTCATGGAGCAATCTGTGCTACTGGATATGTGGTAGCCCAATGTATGACAGGAATACCTTCTGTAAGTTGCTTCCCATGGATCTAGTAGGATTTTAATTAAATTTGTGCTGATTAGACTCCATCTTTTGTTATTTTTTGTTGTGATATTTTAATTTTAATTTGAAGTACTTAGGATCTTTGGTTCTGCTTCTAAAGTTTTGCATATGCTGTAAGAGTGGATGTTTAATATGGTTCTTTCTTATATCTTGAGGAAACAAACACATTTTTACTAAATAGGATTCGATATTGTTTCCCAAGTGTTAATATTCGATGCAGGCTTCAAACTTTCTTGTCAGGATTTTGTAAAGGCTAGCCACTAAATGCTATGCCATGTGCGATATGCAGTTGGATAAGATGCTAGTTGGAGTAAAAGTTCTTGTGTAGTAATATTTTTCCAGTTACCTGCAAATAAAGCACATGGAACAAAATAAGTAGTTACAACAAATTTATGAAGTGCACCAATAATTGAAGTTATTAAACTGAACTTTTATGTAATGATATTATATCTGTGTTGATTTTTGTACCCAGGAAAGTGTTCCCCTAGTGACTTTTTGCCTAAGTCACTTAAAAGGAGAAAATAAGATGACCCTTGAAATTAATGATTTGAGATGAGCTTTTAATTTTCACTTTAGTGATTAAAGTGACTTTTTGGAAAAATTTAATTTTAAGTTGAGTGAAATTAATTCTGGAGAGAAATAAAGTGCACATTATTTCTCATCCGTTGATCTAAGCAAATTTGGGCCCTTGGATTAGATGACCATTCAGCTTCCTCATTAAACACCAAAAAGGCAAGGGCAGGCAAAGGAGACTCATTCTTTTTTTTTCCATGACCATTGGAGAGGTGAGAAGGAGAAATTGCACACTGAGAGAGAGCAGCAGTGGGCACAATTCCCAATGACCACACAACAACAATAATTACCATTCTGTACAACACAAATCCCAAGGCATTTATGGGCATGAAAATTGAGGTCTATACAACAACATTTATTGTTGAGTTCGTATAGCAAGGGCACAAATTTCGAGGAAGTTCCTACAACACTGGCCACAAAATTTGAGGTCCATCCAGGTCGTATGGTACAACAATGGGCACGAAAATTGAGACAGTCTGTACAATCAAGTTGTGGCGTAATTTTCGAGGCAACTTGTTGGCAGAAAATTTCATACTGTAAAATTTCTGATTTCACTCATTTTGCTGAGCACTATGGAAGAGATAAGTTAATCTCTGTTTTGAAATTGCTGTACCTTAATTTTATAGAAGAATATAAAATTCTCTCTCTCAAGAACAGGTTTTACCCGGAGGTTGGGGTTTTCCTGGGTCAATTTGACCAAAAATAATTGTGTTTGATTTTTATGTGTGACTGTGTTTTATTTCTGCTCATTGAAATTGTAAAAATTCTTCATGTGTTTCTGTCAAAATTGTTTTTGAGAAATATCAACTAATTTGCAGCTGAAAGTAAATTGGGTTGGGCATGAAACTGGGTTGGGGAACGAGCTGAAATATTTACATAATATCAGAGCCTTGTTATAGAAGGAGCATAATTAATACAGTTATAATTTCAGATTGTCAGTGCGCAACAACTTGTTGAAACTTGATGGGGCTGGGAATTTTGTCCCATGAAAAGCTAGATTGGTGCTTATATTGGAGGAAAATGAACTTTGGGCTGAAGTGGTTTATAGTACACAAGCAAATCTTATTCAGGCTCCTGTTTCCACGGATCCACAAGCACTTGCAGCCTTCAACAAGAAGGATATAAAAGCTAGATAGATTATTCTAGATGTAGTTAAAGACCATGTGATCCCACTTATCTTAAGCAAAGATCGTGCGTGTAAGATGTGGGATGCTTTGACTAGCTTGTATCAAAGTTCAAATGAGTACAGGAAAATGGCGATGAGAGAAAAAGTGAAGAGTATTAAGATGGCTAAAGCATAGGGAGTTACTTCTTAGCTTACTAGGATATCACAGGTGAGAGATGAGCTTGCAGTAGTGGGGGAGGTTATTTCTGACACTGAGCTAGTGCGGACAACTATGAATGGGGTTGCAAAGCCTTGGGTTGTTTTTTTGGAGGCTATAGTAGGAAGGGAGAACTTGCCCTCTTGGGACAGACTCTAGGATGATTTCTTGTAGGAGGAGACCTAGAGAGGTCTTGTGCAGGGGAGCTCTTCTACTGGTAGGGAGGATGAGGAGAATGTGGCTTTGACTGCCAAAGGAGAGAAAAAGTTCAAGAAGGGCCCCAAAAAGGGTGGGGTAAGAAGCAGGGTGGAAAGAAGAAGGACTTGAGCACTGTAAAGTGCTTTGCTTGTTAGAAGTTTAGGCACTATGCTGGATAGTCCCCACAGAAGAAGAAGAAGAAGTGGCAACAGACAACAACTTCGACGGAGGTTGTTGAGTTTACAACTAGATTCGAGAGAGAGTTTTCTCTCTGTGCTGGACATGTTGAGAGAGAAAGAGCATCCATCATCACCAGTACAAACATTGAGATTGAGAGGGAGCATTCTTTGTTGACTGGCCATTCTTTCAGTGCATCCACCACCAACACATGGTATATTGATAGTGGAGCTTTGAGCCACATGACAGGTGCTCGAGAGATGTTTTCTGCGCTTTCACAGGCAGGTCAAAGTACCCAAATTATAGTTGAGATGCTGAACTAAGATGATCCTTCATGCATCCAGGGTAAGAACTGCTCCAAGATGCATATTAAAATCCAACTTTTAATCATGCTATTAAGAATCATGGTGACAATAATAATAATAATAATAGTAACAACCAGTAAGATATACCTGTGCTTTTTGAAGAATCGTTGAACCTTCTAGAAATCTCTTGTGTATGCCATACTTACAAAGCTTAAACAATTTGCTAGTGCTGGTTGAGGATGGAAAACAAGGCTAAGTAACAGGTGATGACCTCTTGTTGGTTTTGACAATTTGATCTCTTCGAATGATGACAAATACACTCGACCATAATGACATGCATGAAAGATAGCAATAGGGGATGGTGGTGTTTCACAAATGGATAAAGTACTTGGGCTTGTTTTCTTCAGACTCTAACAAGTTTTCCTTTTCATTACTTTGGAACGCTGGTCAACTTTCAAAGGCAGGTGCCCTGGAAAGCCTTCCGGGCTTTAGTAAATGACAAAGACACAACCTTTGCAGGTTAGTCTCACCCTGTTTCCCTGTAGGGGCAAATGAGCCGAACACTATACAAGGAATGAGTGCTCATCCTTTGACCATTTACCTTTTCAATAACTTTCAATTTCACATAAGATGGTAGCCAACATACAAAGGCAGGTTCCTTGGAAAGCCTTCTTGGCTCTAGTAAATGACTAAGGCCTAGCCCCGTTGCCAGCGAGCACCCATAGCCCCGAAGGGTTTGCCTCACCCTATTGCTCCTGTGGAGGGAAAATGAGTCTAACATTATACAAGGAATGAGTGCTCATCCTTTGGCCTCTGACTACTTTTTTAACATTCATACTTTGCATCATTTAGATATAGCGTTTATGCATTTCGATGCTTTAGTGTCTAAAGACATTGTTGGGTGGAGCACTTGTTTTGAGGACTAAAGGAAGACTACCTAATGAACTTAGCCACACTAGCCAAGCCACTTACTACATAGCCAGAGACTCATAAAAACATGGAGAGTATCATGCATAGGGGTCAGAATGGGGAAAAGATATTCAATCTCACAAGTCTCAATCAACCAAGGTCATGGGAGAAGAATCAACTACGGATGAACTTGATGGATGAGGACAAGTGATACATGGAACCAAAATAGCACTAAGGTTTAAGATTTGTGTAAATCATGGCATAGACAATAGTCTTCAACATTAGACTCTTTGATCATTCACAACATAGGTTTAAGTATTAGTACATATGCAATTTAAGCATAGGTCTCCATGATCATCCTAACATGACAAGCCTAGGTGTTTAACATACATTAAAGAGAAAAAGCTCACTAAGGAGCCATATTCCTGGTTCTCACCATATACCTGTCTCTATCTGATAAGCCCCTCTATAACTGTGTATCACATTTGATCTACTACTTTGCTCAAATGAACTAGGTCATCACTGAAATCCTTTCAATGGACAAGGAAATCTCAGTCATGGCAAGGAATTACTACAGAACAAGGCTCTGAAATGGTTGAGGCTGTAATGATCTTGTTGATGAAATTGTCATTGATGCCAACATGTACTTGCAGTGGCCCCAGAGGTAGTCATTCATGCCACCAAGTCCCTCTTGCAGTGCACATGTATGGATGATTCCAATACCCTAACATCCAGTGCCCTGGAGCCCACACAAAGTTGGTTTGTGCTTTGAAGTAGTTTGTACCCAGTTGACAAGGTCCCTGTACCCACAAGGTTGGATCTTGGAGCCGCACCTTGTTGATGATGCTGAAGACCCTGCTAATGATGCTGAAGAACCTAGAGATGGTGCTGAAGCCCTTGTATGTGATGGAGAAGCCCTAGATGGGTTGGAGAAGCATTAATGACCCATTATGTGGTCATTCATGCTCTGATGGTGTCATGGTATCCTAGGAGAAGGCTTGGAAACCCCATAGGAAGTAGCATGTTGGATCTTGACCATTGGAGGTCCTCTTGTGTGGTTGAGGTGGTTGAAGATGCCCATGAAGCCTCTTGGCATGTCAAAGAAGCCTCTTGCTTCATAAAGAAACCTTGAAGAAGTCCTTGGACCTACACTTGATGGTTCGATTATCCTTGTACCCCTATCTCTTGAAGGAATTCATGATTGGTCCCTTTGTGATATTGGCAATGACCTTGCAACCCTTGTTGGGGCCATGGAACCCCTATCCTTGCTACCATTATGATAATGATGACCTTGTATGGTCTTTGACACATGTGTGGAAGCACTTGAAGAAGCCTTTTAACCCACACATGATGGTTTGATGGTCCTTATACTCTTGAAGGAGATGAAGTGGTCATGCGTGTGTTGATGGAGGTAATGTCTTGAAGAAGATTTTGAAAGCATCTTGAAACCCTGGACTCTTCGACATTTGGTGGCTTGAAATTCAAAATAAAAATAAAAATAAAAATAAATTGTAAATTCAAATTTGAAGACAAGTCGACCCTAAATTGTGGATGTGGACACAATCAAAAGAGTATATAAATTCTTCCATCTACACTCCAAACTATCCAACAAATGTGAGAGAAAACTCGTGGATTGAGGTAGAAGCTGGAGTTTGGACTGAGGCAATTCACACGTCATTGAGGAAATCTCGGTGGAGGTTTGTAAACAGTTCGGTTTTAAGGACATCCACACTATCCAGTTCTTAATCATGTCTTGAGGTTCCTCTCAACCAATAAACAATCCAACTTTTACAGTGGTTTCTCTTTGACAGTCTGAAATTTGCAGCAGAGGTTGAGGTGGAGTTTGTGACTTGTGTTGGAGGTTTTTCCACATAGTCCCAAGTTTTGGTGAAGTCCAAATCTTTGCTTGAACAAAGTTTACATCTGATATTTTTTGGAGAGTGAACAGTCCAATTCGGAGCTTGATGATGTAAATTCGATGAAGATAGCAGTATAGGAGATACACCCGAAATTCCACAGAGACATAATTTTTGGTGAACAGTCTGACCTGAGTTTTACCACAGAGATTTTTTTGTTACTTTTGGCAATCCAAATCTTGAACTTGCTTGGGTTAATCTATGATGCACAGTCTGAGTTTTGGAGTCCAAGTTTGCATGGTTACACAGGTGAAGTCTTTTACAGTCAACAGTAAACAAGTCTGACTGGGATTTGTTTGGGGTTCTCACAATCTGGTTCTTGACAGTGTTTAGGGTTCTTCCTAAACAATATATACAGTCTGAGTTTCTTCTAGCTCACAGCCACTACACATACAGTTTGAAGTTTGAACTTACCTCGGTTTACCATGATTTTGCGGTCTTCCACCATACTCATATTGCGGTTTGAGAACACATATTCAATTCAAGCACATACACAGTCCAAGGTTGACATGTACAGACAAGTGGCATATTGATAAGTTCATTGAATGCTATGATATGATGGAATAAGGTCTTCTACAATATCTATACACAGTGATACATACAATGGTGCATGCATACTTCAACTAGATGATGATAATAGTGCATATCCATTGACACTCCATGATGATGATGATGCATACACTATGCATACTATACAGATGATGTAAACCCTATGGTGATGATGTACACTTGTATATGTGGATGATGACACACTATTTGATGATGCCTTGTCTACCTTGATGATGTTGATGCATGCTATACCATGATAAGTTTTTGGAGTCTAACCAACACACAGTTAAACGGATGATGAATATACAGTCCAATAGTGTATACAGTGGGTGAGTGAATGTATAGTGCATGCAGTGGTACATGTACCGTGAAATGAGTAAATGTATCAAGTGGTGTATAAACAGTGAAGGATACAACAATGATGCATACAATATACAATAGTGTAATGTTTACAAGATGTTGTATATGATATACATGATATGATAACGATGATTTGATGATGCACATACACACTATGCTGGTGATGCATGCTTTGATGATGCATGCTCTCCTATGCTCCATGATGAACACCCTTATGAGGATGATGCATATACAATGCATACACACTTATAGATGATGAAATGATGTTGATGATGCCTTGTACATTATAACGCAAACCCTATGATGATGCATACACTTTGATGATGTTCCAGACCTTGATTGTGATTTTGATATCTTGATGACATGTTCAGTTTGACAGATCTTTTGATGATGATGATGACAGTTTAATACCTACAACAGAAATGGTGTGGCATTGATACCTTCAGTAGAAGTGTCTTTTGTATGAGAAGAATTTGATGACAAGTGGCATTGACCAATAGTGTTGTAGATGTGGATGAGCACATTGACAAGAGTGATGAGCAGAGAATGACCAACCGTGATGAATAGAGGTTGATGAGTAGAAGTGGTTGAGCAACAGATTGATGACAATCAGAGATTGACATCAAGCTTGCAAGTGGAATCTTGCATTTGAGGATTGGACTCCTCAACCCTTTCTTAGTTGGAGCTAAGAAAACTAGGCTGGGTCCTGTTACAAGAGTTGGTGCTCTTTTCATTAGTTGGTGCTGATTGCAATTGAGAAGACTGTAGTCTTTCATTACCATCAATAAAGATCAAAATTACATACATTCTTGTGTCTCTTTTGATGTGATGATTGTTCTTATGATTCATGATTGATTTAGCTTATGCATATGATGATGTAATTGAGAACATAATACTTGATATACTCTGATTGATTAAAACTAGGTAAAAAGATTTAAATTGCTCACACATTGATTCACCCCCCCTCTCAGTGTGGCCATCGTGTCCAACAATTAGTATCAGAGAAGGCCTTCGTCATAAGCCTTGCAAGCTTGAAGGAGATCTGTGGAAACACAATGGAAGAAAAAACAGAATCATTAAGCAATGATGTGCATGTACTTGATGTTATAGACTATTTCGATTGGAGGAAAGGCTCAATGGTGGGCCCTCACATAGAGTCCCTCCTCACATGGATGGAGAGATTTCACAGGGGAGGAAGATAGGCGACTATTTTAGGATATAGACGTACTTGATGAGGTGGAGGAGGGCTTTGTAGAGTTTTCCACTGCTACTGGGAGATTTGGGGGCTATGATGTGGTAGGAGACAAGGGAGTTAAGAAGCCCTACAATTGGTGGGAAAGTCATGGGGAAACATGCCCTCTTCTGCAAAAGCTAGCCTTCAGGATCATCTCTCAAGTTACATCATCCTCTAGTTGTGAGAGGAATTGGAGCACATTTGGCAACTTGTACAGTTGAAGAAGAGCAGGTTTGAGCAGTCCAGATCAAAGACGATGGTGTATGTGCACACCAACCTTTGTCTTATTTACAGGAAGAGGGAGGAGTGGGTAAAGGGAAAGACAAAGATGTGGGATGTCTTTCTTGATGATATGGGTTTGGACAACAATACCGAGTTAGCATTAGTCAACCTGGATCTTAATGATCCAGTGCTAGAGACGATGATGTTTGATGATAGTGATCCTTTGGAGAGGTCATCCTCCACACCAACAAATCTTGATCCTCAGATGGGCGGAGAGGAGAAGGAGGATGAGGAGGAGGTGGAAGAGAGTAGTGATGAGTTTGTTGATTCAGGCATGGAGGAAGGCTATTGATAGATGAGATTCTTCATTCTTCCATTTTGATCTACCCTTTTTTGTATTTACTATTACTAATAGTCTATTTGGCTTTTTCCAGTGGTATTTCGACATCTATGTAATACATTTTGATTTTGATGACTTAATGATTTATATGGTTTTGACTCCTAAATATTGACATCTTGATCTATGACTGTCATGAGTATCATGAATTATCTATGCGTCTCATAATATCCCACTCCTTGAACCTCAACTTCTACAGTCAAGAAATCCTCAATGGTGGGCCCTCACATAGAGTCCCTCCTCATATGGATGGAGAGATTTCACAGGGGATGAAGATAGCATTTAGGCTGCTATTTCAGGATATAGACTTACTTGATGAGGTGGAGGAGGGCTTTGTGGAGTTTTCCGCTACTACTGGGAGATTTGGAGGCTATGATGTGGTAGGAGACAGGGGAGTTAAGAAGCCCTATAATTGGTGGGAAACTCATGGGGCAACATGCCCTCTTCTGCAGAAGCTAGCCTTGAGGATCATCTTTCAAGTTACATCTTCCTCTAGTTGTGAGAGGAATTGGAGCACATCTGGTAACTTGTACAGTTTGAAGAAGAGCAGGCTTGAGTAGTCCAGAGCAGAGATGATGGTGTATGTGCACACCAACCTTCGTCTTATTTCCAGGAACAGGGAGGAGTGGGTGAAGGGAAAGACAAAGATGTGGGATGTCTTTCCCGATGATATGGGTTTGGACAACAGTATTGAGTTGGCATTAGCCAACCTGGATTTGAATGATCTAGTGCTAGAGCCGATGACGTTTGATGATAGTGATCCTTTGGAGGGGTCATTCTCCACACCAATAGATCTTGATCCTCAGATGGGAGAGGAGGAGGAGGAAGTGAGTAGTGATGAGTTTGTTGATTCAGGCATGGAGGAGGACTATTGATAGATGAGATTCTTCATTCTTCCATCTTGATCTACCCCTTTTTGTATTTACTATTACTCTTAGTCTATTTGGCTTTTGCTAGTGGCGTTCCGACATCTATGTAATACATTTTGATTTTGATGTCTTAATGAAAAATATGGTTTTGACTCCTGAATATTGACATCTTGATCTATGACTGTCATGAGTATCATGAATTATCTGTGTCTCATAATATCATTTTGATTACTGATTTCATTTGTAAATGTGTAATTACTAATGTTAAATGTGCATTGATTCTGATTTCTATTGAATATTTGTAAAAATTTGGATCTATGTCTATATTTAAAAAAATTAATATATATCTATATCTATATCTCTATCTATCTATCTATCTATCTATCTATATATAATATATAACATGTCCTACGTGTCCTGGTTCCAGGGGTCACCGTGTCCGTGTTGGACACTCGAATCCCCGTGTCTTGCGTGTCCCATGTCCTCGTGTTAGGTGACTTAGCAATTGTCCTATTGCTTGAGTGATAAGCTTAAGAATAGCATAGGGGGCAGATGTTAGCTCATGTTTCATTCCTAAGTTAGATCGTCCTTTGTATATTTTCTTCTGTATTAACTTTGGCATTGTTATAAAAACACATGTAGTTGTTTAATTTCTGAAAAAAGTAATAATTTTCTGAGTTGTTTGAAGGCGTTAATGTTTTAAGAGGGTATAATTAACAGTTCTTGGTAGTTGTATTTCCAATCGTATGACCTCATTGTTTATCAAAAGCCCCTTTTTGTCAAATGCAATTATTGTCACAAGCAGAGGCATCTTTGTGCTACTATTGCATTGATCACCCATAACCTCAAGAAAAGCTCAAATAGGTGGTCCTTGTTTAGGTTGGCTTAGTAAAATACTACAGGCCACCTTTTGTAGAGTTTAGTGTGGCCCCATGTCACAATTCTAGACTAAGTCAGGCTACATTTATAGCTGAAATATTACCCTTTTTTTGTGATTCTATGCTATATTTTAGCACGTTAAAGATATATTAATATGATGCCAATTCTATTTAGTGTCTCTCCTAATTGGTAATGTAACAATAATTAAGCTTGGGCGAGCTATTGATGGGGAAACATGCTCAACACCATAGGCTTCTTTTTTTAAGGTATATATCTTCATTCAAATTTTGGAAGCACAGATGTAACGGTCCAAGTTACTCAAAACAGCACAATACATACCAAATACACCAACTATAGATGAGGAGCATGGCTCCAAAGTATGAGAGTGATGATGAGTTGCATTACAACTTATAAGAAATAGAAGAAAATCTCTCAATAACCCTTGAGGGTAACTATAACAAACAATCATATAAATCTTCCTGTGAATTGAGTATAACAGCCATCTATTGATAGTAATAATCTCTCAATCATTTCTCATGCAGGCCCAATTCCTGGACGATCTATTATTGCTTAAAGTGGCCACTCATGTTAGTTAGGGTATCTGTCCAACAGAGCTTTCTGCTACATTTCCATGACATTGTCAATGGATTTTAATTGTTCTAATAATTGATTAAAATAAATTGTACTTAATGAAATTAAATTAGTGTGCTTGGTTTAAAAGGGAGTATCGTATGCTATAGTGAACCTAGATTGTTGCTTGGCATCTCCATAAAATATAATAATATTATGATGTTTGTATCTTTTCATTGCTACAAGGCTTTGATGTTTCCCATTTCTGTTATATGACTTTCAAGTTTCTTTGTGTTTACTCTGTTGTTGGATTTCAGAACTTAGATGTTTTTCCTGGTTAACCTTAGTTTTTATTGCTGTGTGGGAGTAGGTTGCCAGTGAATTATTGGAAACTTCTGTAAGGGCATTGGTGGACACAATCAAATCCCAAACTTTACCTTTGGCTGGAGCAGCTGCAGAGGCATTAGGTCATGTAGGTTTGCGGGTCCGTCTGACTGAATTTGGGCAAAATTATCAATTCCATAATTCCTCCAAGCCTGCAGACATGGAGCCATTGACAGAGGGAATACATGAGATGAAACCGTCGATGAAGGAAGTGTCTGGATATCTTTCAAATGATGGATCTCTGGGCTCTTTAGTTGAGCGTATGAAAGAATTGCTTGGTTCAAATGATATCAAGGTTATCCAAAAGGTTGTGATTGCATTTGGTCATATTTGTCATGGAGATACATCCCTGAGGCTTATGGACATGGCCCTTGATTCACTTTTCAGTCTGAGCAGGTCAAAGGTATGTCAGGTTGCTTAACATTGCTGCAATATTGTTCTAATATTAGTGTGGTTATGTGCTACAATATTTCATATATTTATTTTGCTCTCTGGCATATATGCATTAACAGATTTCACTCTTGGTATGCTTTTGTATTTCAATTGAAAACAGTTCGGCTATTTCAAAAGACATAATATTTTGCAGGTTGAAGATGTGCTATTTTCTGCAGGAGAGGCTTTGGCATTTATTTGGGGTGGGGTGCCCGTTAGTGTTGATGAGATACTCAAGTCAAGCTATACTTCTCTTTCTACATCTTCAAATTACCTCACGGGTGAAATTGCTCCACATGGATTTATTGATAGTATGGTTGTAGAGACTGAGGTAGTAAATGATGACCGTGCCAAGGCCAGAGAGAAAATAGTGAAAAAGTTATTTGATGAACTTTTGTATAGTAACAAAAAGGAAGAGCGCTGTACAGGTTCTGTTTGGTTGTTGTCATTAACAACTTACTGTGGGCAGCATCCAAAAATCCAAGAACTGCTCCCTGCAATTCAGGTAAAGTCCTCTATACTGTTTCAGTAGCTTGGAAGAAGAATATCGATCTGTCTTATTTATGCAGACTAATATGTCTTTGAGGTCCAAGTATTGCAAGAATGATAAATAAGCCCTCCCAGTGTAAAGAAAGAAAAAAAAAGATGCCAATCAGGGTTTTTTTTAATGGCAAAATTTTGCCAATAGGCTATTTTTTGGTCATTTAAAAAAATATAATTGCCAATTAGCTTACAAATTTGCCTATTTTTACATAAGATATGATTAAATTGCTAAAATTTGCAAAAAGATTACAATTTTTAATAGTATAATATATGTTTTTATTGAATTTTTGCCTATATATCGATTTTTTTAATTCTTCAGTCCAAATAGTCGCCTAGAATTCTACACATGTATAATATTTGAATGCTTAAAAAATACCCTTATGCCAATGTTCAAAACAGTGAAGCACCACTTGTGAGAGACTCGCGAGTTCTCACGAGTCTTCACGAGTCGATGGTCGGGCCAGGTAACCCGCTGCAGACTCGGCTGGCACTTGGCCCTGCTCGCGGACTCGCCCTTACTTGCTGACTTGTTCAAACTCGGCCCAAACTCGCTTAGACTCGGTCGAGAAATGAAAACATGCCCCCGCGGAAAGGACACCATGATGCGTTTTGGTTGAGTGTTAGGTTCGCGGATGATGTGTTTTGGTTGTGTTAGGTTTGCGGACGATGGTTTTGGAGGGAAAACGATACTGGAAGAGGCTATGGTCGGATGGGTGGCGGGTCGATGTCGAGCATCGAGCCCTCCCCCTAACTCTCCCTCTTCACCCCTTTATCAAAAAACGATGCATTATATTATATACCATATATTGTTTTAATCTTTCTTTTATATTATTTTTGTTATAAATGGTTTTATTTTTTAATGTATTTTTAGATGGTTTAATATTGTTTTTTAAATGGCATTTTTTAATATTCTTGTTTTCATACGTCTCACCTAGTGCCCGCTTTTTCTTGATTGATTGCCGATCGATGAACAAAACAAGAAGGAATGAATGAAGCAATACTTTTTGACATAGCCCTTGGACTGAACATTCGCTTGAAGGGAACTGTCCTATGCACTTTGTTTTTATTTGTTTTCTTAAAACAATCTTAATTTATTTAAAATTGTAATGTTTTTAAATTTTTATTAATTTTTTTTTATAAATGGTTTTATTTTTTAACGTATTTTTCTATGTTGCACAAGGACCCGTCCCCCCTAAAATTTCACCCATTCCCTACGTTTCGGGGACTTTGGAACTCCTCAGAAATGTCCCCAAATGGTTGGGGACTCCATTGGGGACTCGGGGACTTTTTTGTCGTACCCTAAACGTACCCCAAAAAATATGGGACTTTTTGGGGACGACCCCGAAGTCCCTAGACCAATCGGGGACTCCCACACGTCCCCTTTCCTGTACATTAAAAAAAAGTTAAATTTATTTATTTATTTAAAATTAAAAAATTTAAAAACTTAAAACCCTACCCTTCATTTATGCTTGGATAGACTCTTCCTTTTGCATATGAATTTCAAGTTTTAAACTTTAAAGACTAAAATATTTATGTGATTACATTTGTAGACTTTAGTCTTTTATGTTTCATGAATGATTCATAACTCTTAACTTTTAAATTGAAATTGAAATTTTTATGTTTTTGAATTTTTCAGTGTTTTTATAAAGTTTACATGGTAGATATTTTAATTTCATGCTGCAATCTTGTTTTGATTTTTCATTTTTATGACTCATTTATCTCAATCAAAGGCTGCAAACATGTATGTTTTGATGTTTCAATGTTTCATTGTTTTATGATAAAAATTCATGGAAGCTATTTTAATATTTTGCTGCAAAGATTTTTTATTTTATGATTTTATCTCAATATAAATAATTTTTATTTTTAATTATATATATATATATATATATATATATATTATTTTTAAATTTTATATTATATAACTGCTGTCCCCAACCTGCCGTCCCCTGAAAAATTGGGGGTGCGCTCTAGCTCTCTCGGAAACTCGTCCCCGCGTCCCCTGCGTCCCCCCGTCCTCGAGACCAGTGCAACATAGGTATTTTTAAATGGTGTAATATTGTTTTTATTTGTTTTCTTAATTAATCTTAATTTATTTAAAATTTTAATGTTTTTTTAAATTTTTATTAAAAATTTATTAATTCGGGTTATGGGTGGTATTCTTGATAAAAAGGTAGCTTAAAGGCCGGTTGTCACCAGCTTTCAGGTAAAAGCATACCTAAATAGATTAAATTTGATGGGTGTAGACTTCATGGATCACTTCTATTTCAGGAGCAAAGAAGAGAGAGATCCTTGATTAGGCAAAAAGGAGCGAATGAGATGGCATAGGCTGAGTATCTCAGCCACATGGCATTTTCCTATCTTTAATGAGATAATGTTATGAATTATTGCATACATTGTAGTTTTATAACTTATATTGATTGGAAATGCCATTAACCTCCTTTTTGTGCCTAAAATTTACCATATTATAAGTGTTTTTCCTATTTTCCGAGTCTGTCCCGAGTCTTTCTTGAGTCGACGAGTCATATGCCAGCCGAGTCTCTGCCGAGTCCGAGTCGTGCAACATTGGTTCAAAATATGGGTGCAGTCTGTATGATTCTACTGAGGTATTTTCTGTTTGCCATATGACAGAAACACATATTTCCTTTGTTTTATGGATCGCAAGTTGATACATTCATTTCTCTTGAAACAAAACCCCTACTGTATGAATTGAATATTTATTGATGAAATTTCAGTTTATGATGCTAGCTTAAGATAACAAATTCCTTGAAACTGCTTATTACACGATAATAAGCAGTGTTATCGGAACCGGCGAAACCATTCCTTCATTTCATATATTGTAATCATTCCTTCATTCATTCAATATATATTTTATACAATTTAATTTGTAGTATACTTCTGTTATAACAACTTTCGCTACTACAATCTTCTTGGAGAGGGTTTGGAGGCCAAATTAGAGAGACTACTGCAACACGTATTGGCATCCATTTTCCAGGTTCATTGTGTTAGTACTCTTGGTGTGGTGTAGCTGCTATAACATCTAGTAGTTTCTATTGTTGTTTCCATCCATTTCAAAATAAAAGCCAATATTGTCTCTCTCATTTTCTGTATGCTTGCATATTATTATTATGGGAATGCAAATATTTGATGAAAGATGTAAATCGCTGTAATTCAAACTGTTTTTCAAAATTACACAACCAAAAATCAATGTCTATTCGGGTTGAGGACATTACAATTTGGTAGTATTGTGAGCCTCACTCTGAAAGGGAAATCCTTTAAGGAGGTTGTGACCCACTCTCTTGAGAGAGGTGCATTCTCCTTGGCGATGACCAATAAGTATAGCTCCTTTTCCAATACCTTTTTCCTTTAATGAAGCTCACCTCTTTTTTATAGAATGTCAAAGGGATGAAGATCCTAGATAGGAAGCAGGTTTGTGAGGAGTTTTTCAAAAAGTCAAGCCAGCGTTAATTTTTTACAAGAGGTCAAAAAGTCAAGACAGAGTTAGTTTTTTACAAGAGGTCAAAAAGTCAAGACAGAGTTTGTTTTTTACAAGAGGTCAAATCAAGAGAATTTGAGCTTCATAGTCGCATGAGTTATGTTTGGTATGCCCCCTTTTGGGCCACAAATCATGATCAGGGAGGAGGGGTAGTGTTAGACATTTCAACTTCTTTACAAAGTTTTATTACAGCCTCTGGGAGTGACCCGAGTAATAGATGTGTGTGGATTACCATTATGTTACAGGGGAGGTTACATGGGTTTTCTTCTATATATTCACCAAACCTTACCTCTAAGCGTACTCGTCTCTAGACAGGGATGGAGCCCTCTCTTCTAGATGTAGAATGGATTATTGGCGGAGACTTTGACATGGTCTAATGGGATGGTGATAGGGAAGGAGGTGCTGGTTCTGTGATTAGCGGGTCAAAAAACATGCATGGTCTAAGTGTAAATCCTTTGTTCATCTAACTGACCCAAATTGGGGGAAGAATGGTCTGGATTGCGGTGGATGGTTTACTTGGTGCAATTTAGACATGGCTTTGCTAGAGTTTAGGTTAGATTGGATTGGATTTATGGCCCAAGGGACGGAATTTCCTTTTTTGTTACTATGCGTCCAATTGATGTTTTAACTACAACTACATGCTTAGATCACCTACCCATTTTGACCTCCACTTCGGTAGGACATGTGGCATACTCCAAACCTTCGTCTTTGTTCAAGCTTAATGTCTCCCACCTGGAATCTCTAGACTTTTGTGCTTTGGTGCATAGTGTTTGGCATCTTGTTCCTCGACCTCAAGGCGACAAAGGTTGGATACTGTGGTGGGAAGTAGTTATTCATCGATCTATGAAGTTTATTTGGGGGGTGGGTTCTCAGGATTGCGTGGAATTGTAGGAGGAAGCTTCGAGAGCCTTAGAGGTAGCTAGAGGAGGTTCATTTTCTTTTGGTGGAGGACCTACATAACTGTTATCATGGATCTTGTAGTTGCCCCAATATAGATATCCAATACAGGATGGCAGAGGGGACAAGAAACTAAAGCCGTGACCTACGAAAACCCTAACCCCCAAAAGATGGATGGTTGTCATGTCGATTAGGGATTCCTTCGCTTTATGCCACCAGAGAAGCCCAAGTGACAAAGGGGGAGACCCAGATCGATCCTGAAAGGACAGATCTAAGACAAATCACCAGATCAAACTCCTGACGGAGAATACGTAAGGTGAGTGCCTCAAACCCTAGATTTAAGGATAAGCCACATATGTATGATAGATAGCAATAGGGGATGGGGGTGTCTCACAGATGGATAAAGTACTTGGATATTCTTCCCTTAGACTCTAACAAGTTTTCCTTTGCACTTTATTTGCAATATAGCTCAACCTTCAAAAGCAGGTGCCTTGGAAGCTTTTTGAGCTCCAGTACTGGCAAAGACCCAACCTTTGCAGGTTAGTCTCATCCTGATGTCCTGTGGGGGAAAATGAGCTGAAAACTATATAAAGAGTGAGTGCTCATCCTTTGACCATTAACCTTTTCAATACACTTTACGTTTCACAAGATAGTAGCCAACCTATAAGAGCAGGTGCCCTGGAAAGCTTTTTGGGTTCCAGTAAATGACTAAGGCCTAGACCTGCTGCCAGCGAGCAGGACATAGCCTTGACAGGTTTGCCTCTCCCTGCTGCCCCGGTGGAGGGCAGATGAGCCTTACATTATACAAAGAATTAGTGCTCAACCCCTTGGCCACTGACTACCTTTTAAACATTTATAACTTTTGCATCCTTTAGATATAACTTTTATGCGATCTGATGCTTTAGTGTTTAGCAACATTGTTATGGTGGAGCACTTGTTTTGAGGACTAAAGGAGAACTACCTTGTGAACCCGGCCACACTGGCCAAGCCACATACTTCATAGCCAGAGACACTTAGCAACATGGAATCTATCATACATAGGGGTCACAATGGGGAAAGGATCTTCAATCTCACAAGTCTCAATCATTCCAAGTCATGGGATAAAGTTGAAGGTGGATGAACTAGATGGATGGGGACAAGTGACATGGAACCAACCTAGCACTAAGGTTTACAATTTGTACAAGCATGGCATGGACAACGGTCTTTACATCAAGTCCCTTGATTAATTATAATACATGTTAAAGCAATAGTAGATATAAGCATAGGTCACCATAACCATCCTAGCATGATAAGCATAGGTGTCTGACATACATCATAGAGAAAAAATCAAACCAAGGAAGTGTATACCTGATCTCACCATCTCCAACTGATAAGCCCCTCTATAACTGTGTGTACCAACTCCGATTTGCTGCAATGAACTAGATCATTGCCAAAATATTCTCAATGGACTTCTGGATCTCAGTCCTGGCAAGGAAAATCTGACGAGCAAGGATCTAGAATAGCTGAAGTTGTAAAGATCCATGCTAATACCCCATGTAAAAGAGAACTTGGAATAGAACAAAAGAGAAGTCTACATGCTGCATCATGGAAGCCCAACTGCAATTTCAAAACTCATGTAAATCATGTTCATTTAAGGGACTATTGTTGATTTTCTGAGCAGCATCGAGAGCCCTTCTCTTCGGAGAATGGGACCACTTGGCCAGGGACCCTGGTGAAGACTCAACCCAGTGTTGAGTAACCATTCTGTTGAATGGTAGATATCTGGTTTGGGACCATGGTATAAACCCAGATCTGCCCGGGGTAGACTCAACCTTGTGTTGAGTAGACATCTGGTCCGAGACAACGATGTAGACCAGTCTGGGACTGGTAGACTCAACTTAGTTCTGAGTAGCCATTCTCTGGGAGAATGAAGGCACTGTAAGCCCTAGACTGGGTCCGGGCAGGTGTGTGGCACTTTGAACCTTGATCTATGGGCTTGGTGTGCTTCTCCAAGGATTAGCTACCCTTGGTTAAGTTACCCTAGTACTAGATCTAGGTGTCACACAGTGTGTGAGATAAAAGCATTAATAACTCTCTTGGTTTATGATGATGTACTTTTGAAATAAAAAAGTACCACAGGTAATGACCACAGGGGCACTTGGTAAAAGGCCAAAGTCAAAAGTCAAAGAAAAAACTAAAAGTACCTTTTTGGTAATAGTGAAAGTGAAATTAAGAAAAGAGTAAAAATATTATTATTTTTATCTTTCCTAATCTTGTCCACCTAAAAGGATCACATGTGGAAAACAAAATTAAATGACTTCTTATAAAAGTCAAAGGAAAAAAATAAAAGTACTAAAAAGTGAAAGTGAAATTAGGAAAAGAATAAAAAGATTATTATTTTTATTTTTCTTAATTAAAGAAGGACTTCTTATAAAAGTCAAAGGAAAAAATAAAAGTACCTTTTTGGTAAAAGTGAAAGTGAAATTAGGGAAAGAATAAAAATATTATTATTTTTATTTTTCCTAATCTTGTCCACTTAGAGGTGACCAAAGGCTATAAAAGAAGATGAAGTCTTCTCATTTGTTACACACACTTTTGCTCTCACAGGAGAAGAAGACTATCTTATGTTCAAACCCTCAGCTAGGGTTTTATCAGCAAAGTCCATCTTCAGCATTTTTGCACAGCTATCTTCAACATTCTATTTTTTGGGCAATTTTCAGCAGTCTGATATTTTCAGGCAATTTTCAGCTGTTTGATATTTTTGGGCAGTTTTCAGCCAGTCTGATATTTTCGGGCAGGTTTCAGAAGGCTGGCATTTTTGGGCAGTTTTCAGACACTCTGATATTTCAGGCAGTTTTCAGCAGTCTGATATTTTCAGGCAGTTTTCAGCAGTCTGATATTTTTGGGCAGTTTTCAGACAGTTTGATATTTTCGGGCAGTTTTCAGCAGGCTGATATTTTTGGGCAGTTTTCAGACAGTTTTCAGCAGTCTGACATTTTCAGGCAGTTTTCAGTAGTCTGATATTTTCGGGTAGGAGAGAGAAAATCTCAGTTTTTCTGAGAAAGCCCTAAATTGGTAATTTTCTGTAATTCTGGAAATTGTGGGTAAAATTATCAGTCTAATTTTTACTGATGAATTTTATAGTTACTGTGGTCAAAATCCAAATCTATATTTGAGGAACTTTTTGAAGAATTGCTTAAGCCATCTCATTTACGAGATGAGCTATTAATGCTTTTGGGGTTTTTGTCCTTTGAAGGTTTCCCCAGTGAAAAATATTGTGTCCATGTGTCCATGTGTGTTGATGTGATGAATGTGTTTTAACTGCACTGCTGATCTATTTATGTTTATCTGCAAAATTTTAAAGTTGATGTTAATGCTGAAAATTCAACATGGTATCAGAGCTTAGCATGTGAAAACACAGTAAAGAGATACTGCTGTTGTTTCTCACTAGATCTTGGAATAAGATTTGCAGATCTAACATTTGGATAAGTGACAGAGATGGCTACCGTTGGTTTCAAACCGGAAGAGAAGCTCTCTGGTTCAACAAACTTCAATTCCTGGAAGGCCAGGTTGACAACCATTCTTGATGAGAATGACTTGGATGACATTGTTCTTAATGTCACAGAAGAGCCAACTACAAATGATGGTAGGCTTGCCTACAAGAGGAAGCAAGGTAAGGCTAGAAGAGTTATTTATGATTCTATCAAAGAAGAATTGATGCCTAAGATCACATCCTTGAAGACTGCTAAAGAATGCTATGATACATTGGTAAACCTTTATGAAAAAAGGCTCCCAGTCAAAGAGAGTCTTAAAGAAGAGGCTACGAACTTTGAAGCTGAACAAAGATGAAAGTGTTGGTTCCTTCTTCACCAAGATCAAACAGGTAAGAGATCAACTCCTTGCTATTGGTGTTACTGTTGATGATGATGATCTTGTACAAACAGTGGTTGATGGTCTCCCAAGCTCTTGGGAAACCTTCATAAAATCCGTCTGTGGACGAGAAAATCAACCAACCTTTGAAAGGCTTTGGCATGATTGCATACAAGAAGAAGCAAGGAACACTGACAAGGTAATCAAGCAAGATAACCTTGCACTTGCAGCAAAGACCAAGAAGTTCAAGAAGCCTTTCCCTCAGCAGAAGAAGGGTAAGAAACCTCAGGGTAAGTTTTTTGACATGTCCAAGATTGAATGTTATACTTGTCACAAGTTTGGACATTATGCTAGAGACTGCAGGCAGAACAAGAAGAAACCCAAGAGAAGGTTTCAAGCATCTACTGCAGAAGCAGAGGAAGAAGAAGATGAAGAACCAAAGAAGAAGAAGAAAACCAAGGCTAATAAAACGGATGAGCCTAGAAGAGAGTACTATTTGATTTATGCTCTAACTGGTTCTTTCTCAGCTTGCTCCACTTCTTGGTTGGTGGACAGTGGTGCCTCCAGGCACATGATAGGTAACCGTGGTACCCTTACTAGTTACAGAAAGAAGAATTTCACCACTCAGGTAGAACTTGGAGATGACTCCACTTACAAGATTGAAGGAGTTGGCTCAACTTCACTTCAACTTGACTCAGGTACGGTTTTTCATATTGATGATATTCTTTATGTTCTTGGGTTAAAGAAGAATCTTTTATCTGTTGCTGGTTTAGAAGACAAGGACCACAAAGTCTTCTTTATGGACAAAAAGGTCTTTTTATGGGCAAAAGACACAGATCTAGACTCAGCAGTTTAGATTGGGGTTCGAGAGGGAGACCTCTACAAGGCCTCCAAAGTTTCCACTCATGCTTTGGTACATCACATAGTTGATCCTTGTGAACTTTGGCATAGAAGGTTTGGACACCTTCACTACATAGCTCTCCCAGGATTGCAGAAGATGGTCACAGGTATGCCAGAAGTTTCTCCAAAGCATGAAGGAATTTGCAAAGGATGTGCTCTCGGTAAGAACACTAAGAAATCCTTTCCCAGAAGCAAGAGTAGATCTAAAGGCATTTTGGATTTGATTCATTCTGACATTTGTGGGCCCATGTCTTCACCCTCCTTGAGTGGGTGTTTATATTATGTCTTGTTTATTGATGACTACTCTCGGAAGTCTTGGATTTACTTCCTCAAGGCCAAGAGTGAAACCTTTGACAAGATCAAAGAGTTCAAGACACTGATTGAAAATCAGACTGGTAGGCACATCCGTATCTTGAGATTAGATAATGGAGGTGAGTATGAATCTAATGAAATTGATGATTTTTGTCGAGAAGCAGGAATCAAGAAAGAGCTGACACTGCCTTACAACCCCCAGCAGAATGGGGTTGCAGAAAGGAAGAATAGAACGATTTGTGAGGTTGCTAAAGCCATGATCACTGTTCTAGATCTTCCTTTGTCTTTTTGGGTTGAAGCTACCGGAACTGCAGTGTACATCCAGAACAGAAGCCCTCATGCTATCTTGGGTGAGAAGACTCCAGAAGAAGTCTTCACCAAGAAGAAACCAACAGTTGATCACATGAGGATATTTGGCACTCCTGTGTATGTTCATGTGCCAAAAGAAAAGAGGGCCAAGCTAGAGCCTTCTAGTAAGAAAGGATTATTTGTTGGGTACAGTGATTGCTTGAAGGCTTATCGAGTATATATACCTGGACAAAGGTACATTGAGGTTAGCAGAGATGTGATCTTCCATGAGGAAGCGGTGTTTCGTAAAACACTAGAGCTTTCATCGGAAGATGCAGTTCCTCCACTTGAGTTTCCAGATTTAGAAATTCAGAGGGAGGAAGAGTTTGATGATCAAACTCCAGATGTTCCTGAGAACATTGAAAGTCCACTAGAAGAACTACTAGAGGTTCCTCCTTCCAAAAGGAGACCTACTTGGTACCGAGAAATGATACAAGAAGCCGAGAAGCATAAAGCTCCCCGAGGGACTTTCAGAGAAAGCATAAGACCACAGAAGTACTCCAGTCTTATGAGTCAGCTTATCAGTTCAGAGCCTTCATCGTACGAAGAAGCGGCAAGTAAACAGGTATGGGTTGATGCCATGATTGAAGAGTATAAGTCAATCATGAAGAATGATGTTTGGAAAGTTGTTCCCAGACCTACAGGAAAGTCAGTAGTGACTTCCAGATGGCTTTATAAGATCAAGCATGCTATAGATGGTAGTGTGGGGAAGTATAAAGCCAGATTCGTAGCTTGTGGCTTCACTCAGAAAGAAGGCATTGACTATGACGAGACATTTGCACCTGTTGCCAGGTACACTACCATCAGAACCATCATCTCACTTGCTGCAATATTCGGATGGAAGTTACATCAGATGGATGTAAAGACAGCCTTTCTCAATGGTAAGATTGAGGAAGAGGTTTATATTGAACAAGCTGAAGGATTTGTTACTCATGGGAAGAAGACCCATGTATGTGAACTGAAGAAAGCCTTGTATGGACTAAAACAGGCTTCGAGAGTCTGGTATGCCAGGATGGATGGATTTCTCCATAGCTTGGGGTTCTTCAAAAGTACAGCTGATTCTAACTTGTACTTTAAAGTTGTTCATAATCATGTCTTGATACTTGTTCTATATGTAGATGACTTGTTTCTTACAGGTGATGAACAGTTGATAGACCAGTGTAAGAGGGAGCTTACCTTTGAATTCGAGATGAAAGATCTCAGAATGATGCATTACTTCCTTGGCTTAGAAGTCTGGCAAAAGCCAAGTGAGATCTTCCTAACACAAGGAAAGTATGCAATGGATATCTTGCAGAGATTTGGGATGCAAGATTGCAAGTCCATGAGTGTACCAATGACTACCAACTTGACAAAGTTGCAGGACTCGGCCTCTATTTCACAGAATGTGGACTCTACTCTATATCGACAGCTCATTGGTTTTCTGATTTATCTTGTGCATACAAGACAAGACATCTGCTACACAGTGAATGCACTGAGTCAGTTCATGTTAGATCCGAAGCACATACACTTGGTAGCAGCCAAACATGTACTCAGATATGTGCGAGGGACTATCACTTATGGGCTCAGGTATACTTCTAGCAGTGGAGTATTGTTATCTGGATATTCAGATTCAGATTGTGCTGGTAGTGCAGTCGACTGGAAAAGTACCTTTGGTTATTGTTTCAGTATGGGATCAGCAATGATCTCTTGGTCCAACAGGAAGCAGGGTTTCATAGCTCAAAGTACAGCTGAGGCAGAGTATATTGCTGCAAGCGATGCCTGCAAGGAAGCAGTTTGGTTCAGAAAGTTGTTATCTAATCTATTCGAGGGAAAGCTTGACTCAACGATCATCCATTGCGATAATCAGAGTTGTGAGAATCTAGTGTTTCATGACAGATTGAAACACATTGAAATGAGGTATCATTTCATCAGAGACCTAGTGCAGAGAGGTGCTCTGAAGTTGCAGTACATTCGTACAGATGAACAGATTGTAGATATCTTGACCAAGCCTCTAACAACATCAAAGTTCGTGTACTTTCTTAACAAGCTTGGTATGGTAGAGAATGCCTCTCTCGTTGAGAGGGAGTGTTGATTTTTTGAGCAGCATCGACAGCCCTTCTCTTTAGAGAATGGGACCACCTGGTCCGGGGCCACGGTGAAGACTCAACCTAGTGTTGAGTGACCATTCTGTTGAATGGTAGATATCTGGTTTGGGACCATGATATAAACCCAGATCTGCCCTAGGTAGACTCAACCTTGTGTTGAGTAGACATCTGGTCCGGGACAACGATGTAGACCATTCTGGGATTGGTAGACTCAGCTTAGTTCTGAGTAGCCATTCTCTGGGAGAATGAAAACACTGTAAGCCCTAGACTGGGTTCGGGCATGTGTGTGGCACTTTGACCCTTGATCTATGGGCTTGGTGTGCTTCTCCAAGGATTAGCTACCGTTGGTTAAGTTACCCTAGTACCAGATCTAGGTGTCACACAGTGTGTGAGATAAAAGCATTAATAACTCTCTTGGTTTATGATGATGTACTTTTGAAATAAAAAAGTACCACAGGTAATGACCACAGGGGCACCTGGTAAAAGGCCAAAGTCAAAAGTCAAAGAAAAAACTAAAAGTACCTTTTTGGTAATAGTGAAAGTGAAATTAGGAAAAGAATAAAAATATTATTATTTTTATCTTTCCTAATCTTGTCCACCTAAAAGGACCACAGGTGGAAAACAAAATTAAAGGACTTCTTATAAAAGTCAAAGGAAAAAACTAAAAGTACCAAAAAGTGAAAGTGAAATTAGGAAAAGAATAAAAACATTATTATTTTTATTTTTCTTAATTAAAGAAGGACTTCTTATAAAAGTCAAAGGAAAAAATAAAAGTACCTTTTTGGTAAAAGTGAAAGTGAAATTAGAGAAAAATATTATTATTATTATTTTTCCTAATCTTGTCCACTTAGAGGTGAACAAAGGCTATAAAAGAAGATCAAGCCTTCTCATTTGCTACACACACTTTTGCTCTCACAGGAGAAGAAGACTATCTTATGTTCAAACCCTCAGCTAGGGTTTTATCAACAAAGTTCATCTTCAACATTTTTGCACAACTATCTTCAGCATTCCATTTTTTGGGCAATTTTCAGCAGTCTGATATTTTCAGGCAGTTTTTAGCAGTCTGATATTTTTGGGCAGTTTTCAGACAGTCTGATATTTTCGTGCAGTTTTCAGAAGGCTGATATTTTTGGGCAGTTTTCAGACAGTCTGATATTTTCAGGCAGTATGATATTTTCAGGCAGTTTTCAGCAGTTTGATATTTTTGGGTAGTTTTTAGACAGTCTGATATTTTTGGGTAGTTTTCAGCAGGTTGATATTTTTGGGCAGTTTTCAGACAAGCTGATATTTTCAAGCAGTTTTCAGCAGTCTGACATTTTCAGGCAGTTTTCAGCAGTCTGATATTTTCGGGCAGGAGAGAGAAAATATCAGTTTTTCTGAGAAAGCCCTAAATTGGTAATTTTCTGTAATTCTGAAAATTGTGGGTAAAATTATCAGTGTAATTTTTACTGATGAATTTTACAGTTACTGTGGTCAAAATCCAGATCTGGATTTGAGGAACTTTTTGAAGAATTTCTTAAGCCATCTCATTTACGAGATGAGCTATTAATGCTTTTGGGGTTTTTGTCCTTTGAAGGTTTCCCTAGTGAAAAATATTGTGTCCATGTGTGCTGATGTGATGAATGTGTTTTTACTGCACTGCTGATCTATTTATTTTTATCTGCAAATTTTTAAAGTTTATGCTAATGCTGAAAATTCAACAACTATATCCCTGGCATGACTTAGCAGAACATCTTTTCAACATAGGAATACCTACGTCGGTTAATGGATGAAGATACGATTGAATATCTCGGATAGGTATTATGGAGGCATCAAAGTTGCCTCTGGCACGAGGAAATGGCATTGTCCTACTTCTTTTAGGCATAACATTAAAACACAGAGGACCCCCGTTTATGGGAAGGGTAATGTTTCCCACCAAAATCTCTCTTATTTCCCTTCTTAGATGGCTGGGCTGACTTTCAACCTCTTCTAAGTGTGTTGACACAACTTCTTTAACCGTTTCCCCCACAGTCCAAAAATCTCTAAATACTTCATCGATATTAGCTTCAGAATGATCAACTTGCTTACTAGTTCCCTCTCCATGGGGCATAGGCAGTTTCTCTTTCCGGGAGACTTCAGATAAGTTTCTTTCTACTACTTCTTCCATGGAAACCCAATTGCAAATGTATATGTGATAACAATAACATTGCCCTTAAGGCGGATGTAGCTCAGTCTGAGATGGTGGTGCGTAAGGAGTATATTGCCAAAGGGGCTTGGGTTCATGCTAGATTGTAGTGGTTTCAGGAGGGCGATGAGGGGTCCAAGTTATTCTTCGAGTTCCTGAAGAAGGTGGTTGATGATAGGGTTTGAGGTCTATGTCGTGTGAACATCATTGTTGAGGAGAACCCAATTGAGATTTGAGGTATGTTTAGTTGAGAATCGTTTCTCAATATATCATCCTAGCAGAGTTTGGTGCCCAACTCTTTCGACTTAGATAGCGTTTGGTTTGGTCTCTTTTTTACATCGCCTCTAAAGCTTTGCTAGCTCGGCAACTGGAAGAAACTGGTATCCATACTTGGCCTATTGTTCTTTAGAGACTATTGCCTCATCTAGCCCCACAGGATGTGCACGAGGTTTGTTTTTGGGGGTCTCGGTTCTCTTGGATTCCTAGGAATTTGAACGGATCGATTCTCTCCTTTTAGATATCCTTGGGATACTCCTGACCACCTCCTACCTATTAGATAAGAAGTGAACAAGATAATCAAAGATGATATTTACATGCAGCTTATCCAGATTACTTGGGTTAACCCTCGAGGTGGGTTACACCCTAAGATGGCCTTCTATGCTGAGCAGTTCTTGTAGATAAGAGATGGACTCATTATTCGACCTTAGTATACCCTCCTATTTAACAATGAATTGCGAGATGCCAATATAATTGCCAATGTTCAGTTGTAAATTGCTTATGCTATATTATTTTTCGTTCTGAATCTGGTTTTTCAATTATATTTGACTCGAGAATCGCTAACTGTTTAGTGAATGTAGTATTAATATAATTATTACGTTCAGTGGGATTGATGGAGATATTGATATCTTTCCTTTGAAGTGTCCCTTTGACTCTAAATTGCATTGAAGAAAGAACTCTTGAAGTTTTAGGGAACCTTTCTTTCTCTTCGTTATTGATCTCCATTTGCTTTCGTTGATAATTAGTGTTAATTGATACCTTGATATAAAACTTTTATGAGTTTTAAAAGATTTAATATACTCCACTTTTATTAAATACTTTTTTTATGAGCTTTCACTTCAAGTTTCTTTTGGACTTTTCTTATAATATAACTTCTTTTCCCTTTCTCAAATGATATGATATAGGCTTTAATTAATTCTTGTGAATTACTTCTTTACTTCTAGAATGTAACCATGCATTAAATTTATAATCCATGTATCCTCTATAATTTGTTGTATTCGCATGTTTGGGAGTTAATTCCAGACATTTAAGTTATATAAGAACTCACTTATTAATAAATAACAACTTATGTGGAACATCACCCCTGAAGTGAATGGAATGAACCGTTATGACTCCTCACACGACGAATGTAGTGCTAGATTCTTGTTGTGTTTCTGTAGCAGATCTTACAGTTCTTCCAGTGGTGTTTAACTGCTTGGCAATATCCTTGTCCACACAACCCTATCCGATATTCACGACTCACAAAGGTTAACTCAATCTAGTGGAAATTGTTATTACCCCAAGGCATGGCTTTATGACAGCAAAAATATCGGAAGCAGAAATTCTTTATTCTTAAGGAGGAGGTAAACTCTCATAAATCTGCCTCCATGAAACAGTATATAAAATAGTGGAAATGGATATCGAGTTTAGTAGTTTAAGTAGCGTCAAATGTTACATGTCACAACTTTACAAGCCAGCGATAGTCAATAGCAATGAATGCCCATGAATTTTACGTTAGTGATTTTTAAACTGCATCAATTTCCCTATTTACCATTCATGTTATGCTAGTCGGTTATCATACGGTGGTCTACCGACAGTCTTGACCTTTGATTTGGTTAACCTGTGTTAATTCCTCGCCTGGAAACTAACCTGACAGCAACTGATTTTGTGTCTGAGAATTCTATTGTATCTGCTGGCTGCATTTGAACTTTGAAGTATAGAAGCATCCACAGAGCCACTGATTTTATAGGGCAGCAGGGTCCTTTCCTAATGGGGCTACTGAACAAATTTTTTTTTTATGGTCTCTAGATTTGCTCTTTAAAAAATAATTTTGAATAATAAATGGCTAAAGCCAATCTTTGATTACACAGCAGATATTCCTCTTTAATTTTGCAGCGGAATGAATCTTCTTCAATGAAATTCTGAAAATAACCAAAGGCCGGTTGTTTGTCAAAGTCCTAGAGTAATGAGAGAACCTCTCAATAATTGATGAGTGTGGCCTAAGGCCAGGTCAGACAAGGTCTGAGAGATATGGCCAAAGGCCTCATCAGACTCGGCTCTGATACCAAATGAGACGAACAAAGTTCATTCACACAAATTATCCATAATGAATAAGATGATAGATTACAACTGAAGGCCTGTTATATGTAGATGGAGCGCCCTTTCATTAATAATCATGTCTTTTCGATAAGACAAATCTTTTCATTATGTCTCTTCATTAATTATTATTATTATTCTTGATATTATCTTATTTATATTCATGTTATTTATGTTCATAACAATGTTCTTTAAATTCGTTAACCATGCAGTTGTTGACATTTACAGGAAGCCTTTTCTCATTTATTGGCAGAGCAGAATGAACTCACACAAGAGATGGCTTCACGTGGCATGAGCATTGTCTATGAACTTGGTGATTCAAATACTAAGAGTGAATTAGTTCAGGCTCTCGTCAGTACATTGACTGGCACGGCAAAGAGGAAACAAGTTGTCAAGGTATCAGAAAATCTGTTGCTAAGTTTGGTAATTAGTTCTGACAGTATCTTACATTGTCCACATCAAAGGAAAAAAGAAAAACATTCAGGTCTTTTATTGAAACCTATCATGCATTTCATTTCTTCAAATTATATTAAGCATGCTCAATTCTGCAGTTGACAGAGGATTCTGAAGTGTTTGAAGAGGGAAGTATTGGAGAAAGACCTGGTGGTGAGAAACTAAGCACATATAAGGAGCTTTGCAGTTTAGCAACTGACATGGGCCAGCCTGATCTGATCTATAAGTTCATGGATCTGGCCAATTATCAGGCCTCTTTAAATTCCAAGCGTGGTGCTGCTTTTGGATTTTCTAAAATTGCAAAGCAGGCTGGTAATGCGCTTAAGCCGTATTTACATTCGCTTGTGCCAAAGCTTGTCCGCTATCAATACGATCCAGATAAAAATATCCAGGTGTACATCTTATCCTTTTTTTAATTGCAAAATATGTATTGACTCTTACAGAATAAAACTTGTCCTAGTTTTACTTTCCCATGATAAGTAAGCTAATTGAAAATGAGATGTATTGTGTATATAATGCAAACCCTGATTTGTTTTCTTATGAATTCAGTTTATAACTTAATATTCAGGTACGGGTGTTTTGTCTTGTCTTGAAAAATGGATCTCATAGATTGAGATGCGAGAAATTCAAAATATGTATCTATTATCTCAATGCTTGATGCTGATAACTTTTGAAGGCAGCTTTCTCTGCATCCAAAGCTATAGAAATTTCTCGGGGTTATTGGCTAGGTCACTCTTTTGCATTCTTTTATGAGATACCTTGTTGAGTTTAAATTTAGACAGTTCCTTTCATTTGTAGGGAGTATTTCCACCTCCTATGCTGTAAGAAATGAAAGTTCATTCTGTCAATAATGCTTGAGCTTCTTTCTGCCCTTTGCACTTCCCCTATGACCTGTTGGCCTACCTTCCTTTCTAGGAAAGCCACTCCTTTGGATGTTGATTCTCAAACATTGGTTTGTCTTCCCATCCCCTTTTATGATGTTATTGACCAATTCCTGCTTATTGTGTCCACTCCAACTTCTTGTCATTCTTTTAAATCTCGGACGTGTTAGGAGAGTTATTCAAAATTGAACATTATGAAAGCTGCTGATTGTGAGGGATTTCAAGTTGAGGGCCTCAAGCACAGTGTTGATTCTTGTTCCTTTTTTATTGCAGATATCTTTGATGATGTTGATTGTTTGAGTTTTCCAGCCTCCTAGATCCAGAATGTTACTTATCCTATATAAACCATCTTGCTTTACTTCATTATTATTAATATTATTTTTTCCCCATGAAATACACATTTTGAGGAAACGTGGCAATATGGCTTGGCAGATATGGGTTTGGCATTGTATTGGGAATGTTGTATATATGCGTGGCATTCCTAACTCTTACGGTCTTTATGATATATTTGGTATGGGGAAAGCATATAGGATCTTTGATTCATGAGCTCTCAAGCATATATGGCAAGCTTGGCAGTTTGTATTTGCAAGGACATTCAATTTTGAATTCATTATTTGCATGAAAGCCAAGCCTCTGAATGACTCTATAAGAGGGCATGTAGGACTCATCATTGTGCAGTCAATAATCCAGGCATGAAAGCAGTACAATAAGTTAAATGGTCAGGAAGCTTTTGTAACGTCACTGTTTGTCTCGTTAATTCACACAGTGATCTTGGTCTGGAAGAAATAAAATGGTGTATTTTAGTGTTGGAGTTTTTGCTCAGGGCTTTCTCTACGGTAACGTCTGTGTTATTTGTTTGTTGTTAACATTTCCGAGTGAGTTCTGATTTCTGACCATGTCAGAGTTGATGCAAAAAAGTACAATTTTTTATGTCCCATTCAAAATTTAGTAGCTTTAGCATTCCTCAGGATTTCAGCATTTGGGACTGTAATCGATAATAATCCATTCTTTGTGGCCTTAGCTCGGAATTCAGTGTCCCAATAATTGAAATCAAGGTGTCCTGTAGCAGAAGTGCTTTTACACGAGTATTCTACAATAAAATTGAAGATATATAAAAGTGTATTTTGATAATGAATGAATGATGAATACGATGTTCTCATGGTGGTATATATTTCTAGGCATTGACTGGCCATGAGAGTGAACATGTGTGTCCTTTGAGTCTTCATTAAGTGCTAAACTTATCAATTATTAGTTATCTTTATGGTTAATATGACTCATGTTTATATATTATTTATTATTATTATGTATGTAACGTTGCCACCCTGTTAAGGATTGCCTTGTCCTCAAAGCATAATAAATTGGATTCACTCTAAATTGAACAAGCTCTTGGTGGCAAGATATTTGTTGTTGACTACCTTTAGAAAATTGCCCCGGCTTCCAACTTGGGCATTCACACGTTTCTTTTGCAAGGTGTACACAATGTTTTAAAACTCGGACTCGGACTCGGACTCGGACTCGGACTCGATCGGAATCTGTATTGACTCAGCCGATTTGAATTTAATGACTCGGATTACTCAAAAAATACATAAAATACTAAATTTTAAATAAAAACAATATTTTAAAGATTTTAATCCATGCTTGCAAGGCATTAGAGACAAAATATCCAATGTCTATTCATGTATATACCATATAAGGGTGAATATATCAAAATGGCACTGAGTGTACTGTGCAATACATATCTAGAACAACAAACATAATCAATGAGGCCTAAATGGCCTGTAGAGTCCAAAAAACAACATGCTATGATGCCACTACATCATATGTCAATGATCATACATCTCTTTTTGTTTAGCCTTCTCCTCTTCAAATTTATCAAACTGTTGTTGCAACTCCAACCTAATCTCTCCAATCAACTCTAAATCATCTTTCAATGGGGTAATATTTCCTCTAACATCAACCAACTGTTGTTTAGGTCTATTAATGCCCCCTCCTTTAATCCATTTCTTGCAACACTTGCAACACAATTTCCCTTCAATGACATCAGCATGGATCCATGCTTGATCTTTTCCTTTTGGGGCCAATCTAAAATCTAAATGCAAAGCAAATCTGAACATGCAAAGAAAAACAAAAAATATCTTACTATTTTGGCAACAAACAATAGAAAACATGATTGATATTTGTCAATTTTATGAGAAAAAAAGAAGCAGTGGCTAGCTGACAACTAACATACATCTTGGTAACAGAAAACCAGTCTCCAACAATCCAACTCCTCCAATCCTGTAGACCGTTCTTCACTGTTGGACGTTCCTCCAAGCCTCCATGAATCCAAACAACAATAATGTCAAATGCTCACAAACATCTTACAACAGAAGTGTGAGGCAAATAGAGGGGCAAGGGGTCATTTTATGGCCTCAGGTTAGGGTTAGAATAAGAAAAATCTTAAAAATAAAAAATGAACATGTTTTTTTGGAGTCCACATCCGTGAGGGTGTTTGCCACAGTGAATTTGGCTGACTCGGGTTGCAACTTGGTTAACTCGATTGAATCGACCAACTTGGACCCTAACTTGGCCGACTTGAAGCCCAACTTGACCAACTAAGTATCAAATCGGCCACTCGAGCTGAGTTGTAGGTCAAGTCAGCTCAGCCAAGGGTTAACTCGTCTAACTCGGACTCAGACTCGACCGATTTTTAAAACATTGGGTGTGCATTAGACCCTAAATTCTTTTGAGTTGATTATTTACCTTAAAATTTTGATTCTTCTTGGGTGTGGATTTCTCTTGCTTTTGTTGTTGTATGCTTTTTGTGCTTCTTCCTTTTTTCTCATGGTCTTAATTCATCTTTCTTGGGAATGGAACCATATTATTTATAATGTATACTGTGTAAGTGGAATTCCATGAATTGTTTTTTGAGGTTAGTCGTATAAGTGCCCAATTGTGTCAACCATTCTGGACCTAGCACCATATCCATCCCATCGAGCAGTAATGCATAAAATTCTGATTGTAGTTCTAGTCCTTGTAATTGAACTGAGATTTAATGACATCTTTCTTTGTCGTTGATGTGATGTCGATCAATGACCTTAGCTGTTGGGTCCCTTTTTCAGTACATGAAAATATTTAACTCTTTAGAATATTGATGTCTACATAGTTATGAGTACCACCATAATCTACAAGTATTGTTAGTTTCTTATTTTTTACAATTCCCATGAGCTCTAGTGTCTTAGGCTGTGAGTTTTTGGTCTTAATTGTAAATGAAGTTGTCATTTTTTGTGCCTCTCATTAGTCTTCCTAAGATGAAGAGGGATATATTTGGTGGTTACTTGTGTTTTATCTTTTTAAATATTTCCCCCTTGCGGGACATTATCATCACTACTATTTCGTAGTGTGCATGGAATTGATGATGATGATACTTTTTGTGGTGTTTCATTATAGTCTGAATTTGTGTTGTATGCTAAAGTAATTTTGTTTTCTGCATTCGACATTTGTACTTGCTTCCCATTTACTATATGATAGTAATGTAATGCCACATCTTCACATCTATGCCCTAGAGTCCAGTGTTTCCCACATTTACGACAAGGGTTGTCCTCCTTTTCGTCCATTCCTAAGTTATGATATTTGTTGTAATCTCTTGATGTGCTATAATTGGATGATTTTTTCATTTTCCCAATAGTAGCTTCATCTTGAGTATTGAGCTTTCTTTTGATTCCATGCTTTTGGTCTCCACCAAATTCCTTGGTCTTGATAGTTTTAGCTCGCTACAACTAATGGGTATCAACCTTGAAATATACAATCGTAGTATTTAATTTTTTGTAAGGTTGGCGAATCTTGTAACTCTTACTTCCCATTCATGGGTATTTTCATTCACTGTTCTTGTTTGCTGCAAATGAGTGAACTTGGTAAAAGTGTAATCTTCTTCATTGTTGTGAAATCTCTTAATGAACTCTTTTGTATAGTGTGAACATCTGCCAATTTATGGATAAACCACTAGTTTTCTTGGACCACCATGTGAACCAATCAGACACATCACCTTCTAAGCATATGGATGCCATCGCTATTGTTCCCAGTTCGTTAGTAGGTGGGTTAGCTAACATTCCTTTGATTTTACTCACCCACATGATCGCTTTTCGATCGTCTAATCCATCATATTCAAGAAGGTCAATTTTGATTTTTTCCAATAACCCGTGTTATCTAGATGCCTCCAATGACTTACATCTTTTTCTTTGGGGCTTGGCAGTGGTCTTCTATGTGCTTAGGTTTGTGCTGATAATGCCTCTACCTTTTCTGTTAGATGATCGATTTTCTTTGCGTGATCATAAATTATGCCCATTACTTCGTCCTTGTCCTCGTTCCTCTTTCTTTTGTCTCTAACCAACTTTCTTTAGACTCTTCACCTACTTTATTAACTCTATTTATGGATAATTTATCCATGTTCTTGATTAAATCATTGATTTTGTCGCCTGGCTCTTTTTGTCCATCCACCAATTCTTTTTGACCTTTCTCAGTGTTACCCAAGTGGTGCCTTACGTTGTTGACTTTATCTTTATAACAGTTTAGGTTGGCTTGTAATCTGTCATTGTTCACCATCTTGGGTTTTTCTTTTTTCCTTGTAGAACCCGCTTTTAATTTTACTTTATTTATAATGTATATAAAGTTTTCAATTTAACCTTTTTACCAAGTTTAGTAAAAATATTGTTGAAATATTGGACAATACTGAGGGGCGGGGGGTNTTTACTTTATTTATAATGTATATAAAGTTTTCAATTTAACCTTTTTACCAAGTTTAGTAAAAATATTGTTGAAATATTGGACAATACTGAGGGGCGGGGGGGGAATCAGTATTGATAACTTTTAACAATTCAAACCACTTTTAATTTATTCATTAACACACATGATCAACAAAAACACACAGAAAACAAGTTTGTGGAAGCCCAATTGGGTAAACGACCAATATTTCCTATTACTGCAAAATTATATTTTACAAATAGTTTTTGTCTGCTACTACAGACAAGGATGGTACTATACCTTGTAAGGACTCTAGCTCATCGATGTATATTCCAAATAGAGTGGGGGAAAGTGGATACTCATACTTAATCCCAATGGTACTCTTGACGAAATCTGAGGTCCTGTTGGCCTTGCGAAGAAGACCAAGGACCGATCCATATAATCTCATTATGGTAGTTAGATGCATCTCAGAAATGCTAATATCTTGAAGCCTTTGGAATAATACCACTCTGTGGACAACGTCAAATGCCTCCAGATCGTCTACAAAGAAACAATAAACTTTTGAAGAGTGGTGACATACCTCCTCATTGATAGACTAGAGCATAAGAATGTGATCAATGGTTTGATGTGTTGGTCTGAAGCTTGCCTGTCCTCTAGCTCTGAGTTGTCTCCTCTCAATCTCACTAGAAAGTTGCATACGAAGGATTGTATCATATAGCTTGGAGAAAGTGTGGCCAACCATGATTGTTTTGTAGTTATTGGGATCAATATAAGGGCCTGATTTATGCTGGGTGAATAATATGATGTGACCGTGGTCTTGGGAAGCCAATACAAGCCAGATGGTTAAACAAATCGACCAAGTGACACTCAAGTGTTCAAAGGCCATATCTGGAGATTTCAACCTAAAACCCTTCCTTATTGGCTACTTTGCTAGAACTCATGGTGCAAACAACCTCTCGAACACTGTGGGGAGTGAATAAGTAATAAGATGGGGCCAGAGAGGTAACGTGGATAAGTGGCTACCCTGGGATGTCATAGAGGGAAGAGGTGTGGGAGAACATGGCTTTTAGATCAAGATCAGCCGGGAGAAGGGAGTGGCGGGGGAAGATTGTATGCTAGAACTGCTTGGGGGAATGAGTGAGGGAAGTATGCATCTCTTGTCTCCTATGAGAAATGAAGAGGCATTTTTTGTGGCAGAGGAGTGGCGGTAGGAAGCTTTGAGAACTGGGTAGGAGGGATGACCATGGTTGAAGGCATGCTGAATTTGGGTGTGGAGGCGCTTGCAGTAATCTTCATACCACTGGTTCATGAGGTAGGGCCCTGGAGTTTGGAGAGAAATGTCTTTTTATACTTGCACACAGTACCTAAGGAACTACCTCTGTCCAATTTTTTGAAGTTGTTGGGTAGAAGTTCTTTGCTGCTCCAGAAATCACTCTACAAATATTGAAAGGGATGGGACAGAAAGGTGCATTTCTCTTTAAAGCATAACAACTCCCTTCCATTCACGTAGCAGATGTGATGATATGTGCAAAAACAAGAGCGATTCAAGTGTGAGTCATAAAATCAGATCTACATGCCAGATGATAAGAGTGTCTCTCATAAATTCATAGAGATGACAACTTCTATTCCATAGATGGACAACAACTCCTATCTTTATCTTGGCGGTAGTTGCGTAACATAATCACAGATATGGTGATTACATAAAACAAAGGCTCTTTCAAATTCCAAAATAGTTGCACCCTTTGATGGCTACAGACACACAGGCTCTCAATCTTAAGATGGTGGTTAGGGAAAGATATTTAATTCATGGCAGCATTTTGGGCTTTATACCATATAAGCTATTAACTATGAACCATAACAATGTACACAAAAAATTACACAATAATTGTTAAAATGTTGGGTGAACATACAATAGTGTTGATTTTTTTTATAGAGATTGTAGGTGGTTGTGAGATCTAACTAATTCCTATTAGGGAGGAAGAGGTTGAGAGGATATCTCAACCATCATCTAACAACTCCTATTAATAACCTACCAATGATATCTATTAAACTAGTCATTTATACAGGATGAATTTGTTACATAATTAAGCCTTATATTCTAACATCTCTAAGACAATTACAAATATGGAATAGTGAGTACATCAGTAGTGAGTAATGACAAAGGCATTCTCCTCTTTTTTATATAAGTAGGTGGAGGAGGCCAACATAAATCATGGATGAGGTCTACACAAATAGCTCTAGACCTAATTTAGTAAGGCAACCCCACATGGAGTGCTCCATTAAACAAGGATGTACAAGTGTTGCACTAGGGTTGTTCTGACCCGCAAGATGATTCTCCCTCCAAGCATGATGCCCCTTTGGGCTCAACCCTCTTCCAAGATAGTGCGCTATCCAACATGCTAGTAGCCCAACGCTCCCTATAAGATATCATTTATTAGTGCATTGGCCACTTGTTTTCGATGAAGAGCTTGTATAGGTGTTCCTCAATTCATCCTTGACAGCCAACTCTAGTCTCAGCTCCATCATTGACACCAACACCACCTCCAGCTCTAGTAGGCCTTAACATCCTCCCCTCTATTTCTTGCATGGGTCTATCTTGTTCTTGCAACTTCTTTTATATGTGCTCTTGGCTAGATATTTAACTTTTAGGCTTTAGCTAGACGCTTAGTTCACCTCAATGTTTCCTATAATACAACTTTTCTTGAATTTGCCTCATGCCTTCCTATATTTTTAGGTGTAAAGAAAGTATGGCATGGATGTTCTCTCTGATAAGGATACTTGGTTTATATTTTACTATTATGTGAATGTTGATCTTACAATCAAACAGGTAGAGACACCAATTCTAAATGAGTCCAAAGTTTCCTGCTCCATGCATTTGCCCACCCCTCAAGGTCATTTGAGAAACTATGTTTCTATCTGGAGTTTCTCCTCCATGATCTTTGATGTTAGGAGAGTTGGCTCCCTCACCCTTGTGTTCACCCTAGGATGATACAACCGAGTCCTCTCAGTGCCAACCACTCCTTTGAGAATATCATTTGCCAATGCACTGGCCACTTTACAAGTATTAATGACTTTGATGAGAAGCTATATCACAATTCTCCCACTAGTCCTCAACAACCAGCTCTAGTCTTAGCGGCAACACCAACACTACATCCAGCTCCAAGGGGCGTCGACATCCTCTCCTTTTTTTTGGCATTGAGACTCTTGTACTCATACCTTCTTTTATACCTTCTCTTGGCTAGATCTTTAGCTTTAGCTAGATACTTAGTTCTTCATCTTTTCATCTTTTAGTATTGTTTGTGGAGCTGATTTTGCTCTCACAGATTGTATTTACACTGAATGTCCTCTTTTAGTTCAATTGACCAATTTTTGTGGTCATTTGTTGCACATTAATAATATTATCTTATTGCATTGAGAGAAGCAAGGTGCATTTTACAGTTAAGTATTGAAGAGATTGTAATTTCCATCCCATTTGTCTATCAAATGGAAGGTCAGGCCTGTTTTAAAGTAGCGCACTAGTGTAGATCCATCTTAACTCGAAATCTTTTTAAGTACAGAGAGTTTGAATCTAATGTTTTTTTGATTACTTTTACTACTTAATAGATATGGAGAAAAGATGGATCTAAGCTGGTCATATCTATAATTTAGATATGCTAGAGTTTGCCTCATCACTTGATATTATTTTAGTTGTAATGATGACATATATGCATCACAGATTTTCTATCCATTTTTCAATTGCATGAGGCCTCAATCCAATGTGAAATTTTTGCACCAACATTTCCCATTCCTTCTTTCCTACATTTAGGACTAGTATTATTGTGAGCGTTATGAAATAATATTAGATTAAGTCTGTTGGGCTTAAGTTGTATTATTGTTTCCTATGTTAATGAATGTATTGCATTTACTAGAGAAAGTTCAGTTCTAAAGTACTATTTCACTGCAATTTTTGTGTTATAAAGCACATTTTATTGTTAGCGTTAAGAAATATTTCATGATTGTGGCATTTCTGTGCTTTTTTTGTTAACTAGGATTGAAAGCCTTGTGGACATCCTTTTGTTTTCTTGCTTTGGTCTAACATTCAGGACCTGTTAATTTAAACAATCATGTAAGTGAATTATAATTTACATTTGAACTAATATGCTGAGGCCTTATATATTGAGCTGATCATATTCTTCTAAAGAGTTATTGTCAAAAAAGTATTGATAACAATGGCCAGCCTGGAGGCCCATTAGAAATAAATACATAATTTTTTGCATGTATAATTCTCTCGAAGACATTCTGCCGCACGAGAACTCAAATGAACTTGACAATTTCATAACTACACCATTTAATTGTAGAAACAAAATTTTAAGTACTCAAAATTTTTAATCCGACTTCCAATTAAATTTTGATGGTTTAATTTGATTCTCGAATTTAATTCTAAAAGACAATCCTAGAAATCAGGTATGTCTCAAAGGACATTAAAAGTTAATCATAAAAATAAACATCAACGTTGCAAGTATTTTGTTGACAAATATATCACCTATGGTTCAGAAAGAAACTTGATAGAAATATCATCAAACTCAAGGAAATAAAAATATTTAATTTTGATATATTTTTTGTAAATTTTTCTCTAATATTGAACTTGGGATAAATCAGTGCATTTGAAATATCTACTGATAACCACACATGAATATCTTTTATAGTATGCAGCGGAATATAAAACTAAGAAATAACTCACAACATCACTGCACAATAATGACAGTTATTTTGGGTATGGAAACCCCCAGAAAAACCCAATATGTGAAAACTGGTGGAGCAGTCAGATATAGATTTTATTATGAGAAAATATGGAACGTTACAATCACTGCAAATTCACCCAAACCTCGCGAATGCAGCTACTCGGCAGAAACACGGGACAAACCCCCAACTAAACCTCTGCACCCCCCTGAGAGAGTGTATGACCCAACTGTACGATCTGACACGTGCGGATCCGTATGAATGTACAGAATCCGTACGGTCACGCTGGAAGCTATATGGAATCCGTACGAAATGGTACGACCTTCCTCCTGCAGGTCTGCTTGTCGACCTGTGTGGGTTCTGTCTACTTGGTGAACCTGCTCCTCGATCCTCTGTCTTCCCAGCTAAATCCTCTATCTGACTTTTCTCCTCTTGTCTGTATCTTGTCTCTATCGGAATACAAGTGTGTGTCCTCTCAACCAATTGACCTCTCTTATATAACTTTAGGTAAAGCGTAAAACCTAATTTCACTTTCACTTAAAGTTAATAATCAGTTTAATTATTTTCCAAAGTAAACTTAGGAAAAATAATTAAATACAATTGGTTTCCTGTTTTAGAGTCTTCTGCATCCAAGGACACTTGCATGCAGGAAGACCTTCCTTGTTGTTGCTAATCTATCACTCCCTCTCAACGAGGAAGGGATTCGGTAGCAACCCCAACTTATTCTTGAACTTCACAAAACTCTATCTGCAAAGTGCCTTGGTGAAAATGTCCGTCACCTGCTCATCTGTCTGTATGTACTCCAACCGAATGGTTCCTCTCTGAACACAATCTCTCAAGAAGTGGTACCTGATGTCTATGTGTTTGCTCCAGTCATGGAACACTGGATTCTCAGATAGCCTGATGTCACTTTGATTGTCACAGTGGACAACTGTAGCCTCTAGCTCACACTCGAACAACCCTGCAAGTAACTTCCTCAGCCACATACCCTCACAAGAAGCCATGCTGGATGCCACGTACTCAACCTCTACCGAGCTCAATGCAACTGACTTCTGCTTCCTGTTGAACCAAGAGATAACCATTGATCCAATGCTGAAACAACCTGAAATACTCTTCCGATCCTCTACACATCCTGCCCAGTCAACATCTGTGAAACATGCTAACTGTACACTCCCCCTGCGCTCATAAACCAATCCATACTCCATTGTACCTCTGATGTAGCGAAGTATGTGCTTCGCAGCTATCCAATGCACTCTCCAAGGGTCCACCATGAACCGTCTCAAAGAGTTGTCTGCAAAGATCATGTCTGGTCGAGTGTTGACCAGATACATAAGCGATTTGATAAGCTGACAATACAAGGTAGGATGAAATCCGTCTGACCCTGATGCATCAATCTTCCTCCAGTTGGAAACTAGAGGTATGGCCATAGTCTTGCAGTCCTCCATATTGAATTTCTTTAAGATCTCTACTGCATACTTCCCCTGTCCAACGAAGAAGCATCCATCTCTCTGCCAAACCTCCAAGCCCAAAAGGTAATGCATCATCCCAAGGTCTTTCATCTCAAACTCCACTGCAAGGTTGGACTTGCCGTCTCCAATTAGCCTCTCATCTTCTGTCAAAAAGAGATCATCCACATAGAGAACCAGCATGAGAGGCACCTCATCTGTCAAGAAGTATAGGTTGTGATCAACCTCACTCCGTTGAAATACCATCTCCCGTAGATAGCTGTCAATCCTCGAGTACCATGCTCGAGGTGCCTACTTGAGCTCGTAACGAGCTCGATGCAGTCTGCATACATGAGTCTCCCTGTTCTCCACATCGAACCCCTCTGGCTGCTCAATATACACCTCCTCCTTTATCACTCCGGTGAGGAAGGAAGTCTTGACGTCCATCTGATGGACACGCCAACCCGTCTCAGCTGCTAGTGGGATAATGGTCCTTATGGAAGAATACCTGGTTACAGGGGCGAAGGTCTCCTCATAATCAATACCTCCTTCTGTGAAAACCCCTTAGCCACGAAGCACGCCTTGTAATTCTCGACGCTTTCGTTTGCTGCATGCTTCACCTTGTAGATCCATCTGGATCCGACCACCTTTTTCCCTTGTGGCTTCGGCACGACCTCCCATACCTGGTTTTTCATAGTGGAGTCATACTCCTCAACCATAGCCTCCTGCCACACATCATGTTGTGCAACCTCCTCGAAGCTAGAAGGTTCAGAGTTAATCAACTCTGTCATCAGTGCCATGTAACTAAGCCTCTCTGTTGGTACACTTTGCCTGAAATATCTTTGTGGGGGATCGACCTGCCTGGAATCCTGTACTGTGGACCTAAACCACTTAGGCCTTGGCTTAGTGTCAACTTGCTGCGGCTACTGGATACCTGTCTCTTGTTGCAACTCATCCTCCAAGTTAATGACTATAGGATCCTGTCCACCTGACTCCCTCTGACTACCAGAACCCGTGCTCTGTGTCTGTACCTGTACTTGTACATCTGGCTCCTCCAACTTGACCCCCGACTCTTGTGCTTGTTGTTTCTTTGTTGGTAAGTCCAGAGATCTCCGCAAGGCCCTTTCCTCATCGAACTGGACATCCCTGCTCACAATGATCCTTATGCGAGCAGGAATGTAAACTCTATATGCCTTTGAAATCTCACTGTAACCAACAAGTAACCCCTTCTCTCCAGAAGGATCCAACTTCTTCCTATTTTCAACATGAATATGACAATAGCAGAAACTGCCGAATATGCGAATGTGACTCACATTTGGCCTGGTGCCTGCGAAGACCTCCTCTGGTGTCTTCCTCCCCAAAGTTGTGTGGGGACACCTGTTCTGAATGTATACTGCAGTCCTGTATGCCTTGACCCAGAGGAATAATGGTAATCCCTGATCAAATAGCATGGACTTGGCTGCTCCAACCATAGTCCTGGTCTTTCGCTCTACAACTTCATTCTGCTGTGGGGTATGGGGTACAGTGTGCTCCTTCTTGATCCCCTCAGCTGAACAATACGCCATGAACTCATTGGAAGTGTACTCACCCTCGTTGTCTGTCCTCAATACCCAAATCTTCTTTCCTATTTGGTTCTCCACGAGATCTTGAACTCTCGGAACCTCTCAAAGATCTCTGACTTGGCCTTTAGGAAATAGATCTAGGTCTTCCTGGAATAGTCATCAATGAAGGTTACGCAATAACTGTAACCACTGAATGAATGGACACTCATAGGTCCGCATACATCAGAATGCACCAAGTCCAAGGGCTCCTTAGAGTTGTGCTCACTCAGTGGGAAAGGCTTCTTGATGTTCTTCCCCAAAGCACAACCCTTGTAGTGGTTATGCTTTTCCTCCTGTACCTGAGGAACTCCAATGACTTCCTGTCTTAAATGCTTTAGTGCTCCATGGTGTAAGTGTGCCATCCTCCTATGCCACAACTCACTCTGACTGTTGTTGCTGCTGCTGCTAACTAGAGTCTTTGTAGGCTCAAAGTGTAGTCTGTACACTTTCTCGCTCCTCCTGCCAATCACCCGATCCAAGCTCCTATCCGACCCCTTGGGCCTGATATATACTCTATGCTCACGAAATTTCACTTGATATCTCTTGTCCTCCAGAGTGGAGACTGATATAAGGTTCTTGGTCAGTCTCGGAACATATAACACATCAACAAAACTGAGGGTTTTGCCAGAGTCCCTCTCAAATGAAACAATGCCAACTCCCTGCACCTAATACCGCGCATCATCACCCAGCTCAATGCGGATCCCTGTTCCACCCTCCTGCAAGTCTCTGAAGAATCTCTTCTGTCCAGTCATGTGACTAGATGCTCCAATGTCAATGTACCATATGCTACTCCCTGTGGTGCATGCCATGCAAGCTATCAAGCAAAACTCCCTGCTGAACTCATCCACCTTTGCAGATCCAACCATCTGAGTGTTACCCTTCTTCTTCCTATCTAGGCACTGGGAGGCAAAGTGTCCCTGCTTGTGGTAGATAAAACACTTGACCTTTGACATGTCAAGGTTCTTCTTACCATCCTTCTTCCTCTTTGCCTTCTCCTTGCTCTTCCCTGTAAGGGCTAGAGCCTCCTCATCCACAATCTGTGGGGCACTGCTGGATGAGCCTGATCGTTGACCCATGCAGGTCTCCTCCTGCACAAAGTCATCCCACAGTCTCTGCCAATCAGGGAGCTTCTCCCTACCCACAACACCTTTGACAAAGGTGTCCCATGGCTTAGACAAGCCATTGAAGGCTATCCGAACTAGCTCCTCATCCTTAGTCTTGGAGCAAACAACTCCAAGATCATCCCTGATCTGTGTGAGCCTTGTGAGATAAAGCACCACTCCTTCTCCCTTGGTCATGTTGGTGCTGCCCATCCTCTCTTGCAACACCATCTTCTGGTTCTCGTTTTGGCTCTGGTACAGACTTTCCAAAGCCTTCCACATCTTTAATGCGGTCTTGTTACCAGAAAGGTGAGAGACTATATGGTCCTTCACTCCATCCATGATAATCAACATGGCTCTGGAATCAATCTTCTTCCAGGCCATCGGATCTGCTGGATCTGTGGGTGCAACTTTTGTGGAGTCAATGTGCTCCTCGGCATCATTGACGTCCAGGATCCTTGTGATCCTCTCTTTCCATGTTGGAAAGTTCTGAGCACCCTGGAGTCTATCCTCAACTCTCAACTGCATGGCCATAGTGAAGTGTTACCTGTCAAACCCTAGATCTCCAATCTAAGATTGTATCTTCAATAGATTTGCCCCTGATCTATCATTGCTGCTGCAAAATCTCTCAGCTTTAGCTCACCAGAGCTTTGATACCATGTAAATTTTCCTTTAATATTCAACTAGGGCTAAACAGTGCATTTAAAATATCTACTGATAACCACACATGAATATCTTTTACAGTATGCAGCGGGATATAAAACTGAGAAATAACTCACAACATCACAACATAATAATGACAGTTATTTTGGGTATGGAAATCCCCGGAAAAACCCAATATGGGAAAACCGGTGCAGCAGTCAGATATAGATTTTATTATGAGAAAATATGGAACGTTACAATCATTGCAAATTCACCCAAACCTGGCGAATGCAGCTACTTGGCAGAAACACTGGACGAACCCCCAGCTAAACCTCTGCTCCCCCCTGAGAGAGTCTATGACCCAGCTATACGGCCTCACATGTGCGGATTCGCACGACCGTACGACTGATGTACGGAATCCGTACGGTCACGCTGGCAACTGTATGGAATGGTACGACCTTCCTCCTGCAGCTCTCCCTTTCAACCTGTGTGGGTTCTGTCTGCTTGGTGAACCTGCTCCTCGATCCTTCGTCTTCCCAGCTAAATCCTATGTCTGACTTTTCTCCTCCTGTATGTGTCCTGTCTCTATCGGAATACAAGTGTGTGTGTCCTCTCAACCAATTGACCTCTCTTATATAACTTTAGGTAAAGTGTAAAACCTAATTTCACTTTCACTTAAAGTTAATAATCACTTTAATCACTTTAATAATCATACAAAATATATGCTTAAATTGTTACATAATACATCACACATTACATCTTGAAAAACAAACAAACTACATGCTTAAATTGTTAGATGTACTTGGGAATATGTAAATGGTAGATGGGATTCAATCCCCACTCCACAGTAAATCCTCTAATGGTGATGACAACACTCTATTTCGCTGCCTCAGCTTGCTTTATGGAAGACATTGAATATCTCTTTTGCTCCTGCTTTCCAAAATAAGGAAAAATGCATCTGAAATTGGTTTTTATAGCCTAAGTATTGTGGAGTTGACAATCTATTCTATCGGCTTGCTTTCTTTTCAGCAATATTTGGAAGTCCCAAAAGCCGCAATAAATTCCAGCAACGGAATTGGCTGGTTTAAAAAATCACGATATATCATGATGTTGCTGATATATCGGTGATATTTTACAACACTGATAAACATTTTGTAATGAACATTTTCTTCACCATTATTATTATTTTGAACTTTTGATATATGTAAAACATTAGTATTGTAGTTTTTTTTTTCAATGTGGTTCACAGCCCAAGAGCTCGCAATGTCCACCGATCCAAGGCAAGGGACCCACCCGAAGGGGCCTCACCTTGTTGGCATTACATCGATGCCTAACCTCGAAGGACCCAGAGAATTGAACCTCCGACCTCGACCATATTACATCTTGGTCCCAAAAGATCCAACCAACTGAGCTACCTCTTGCGCCTAATATTATTGTAGTTATCGAAGATAACATTTATTTTTTTACTTTGAAATTCCCAATATTGTTTTTTTAACTAGAATGTCTTTCATGAGTTAGCTTTCTCCTATAAGTGTAGTTTTTAACTTGTTACTATCTGTCTCCATCAATTGGCATCTTCAAATTGCATGAATGTTGTATTTTACAAAAGTACTTATGGTTCACTTTTTTAAAATTTCTGTATTTCTTTCCACTTCAGTGGAAGCTGATCAAATATACTTGTGTTGCTCTGCAATATCAATAATAACTGTAGTTAGTTTATTGTAGGAGGCAATGGGGAATATTTGGCGGTCACTGATGGCAGATCCCAAGAAGACCATTGATGAATTCTATAATGATATAATTTTGGATTTATTGACTCAAAGTGGATCTAGACTTTGGCGTTCCCGCGAGTCTTCATGCCTTGCTCTTTCAGATCTCCTTCAGGGGCGCAAATTTGATCAGGTTATTTTCTGTATTCATTTCAGTATTTTTTTCTCTATTTGATTTCTGAAAATAGAAGAACCCATCTGAGATCTGAACATGAAATGAGAAAGCCATCTATCTCAAATAATTATATCTGAAATAATTATTCCATTCATGAAACATCTTTCTGATTTTAATTTTAAACTACAGCATGAATATAGAAAAATAGAATGCAATTAATAAATTGGCAAGCGCACATTGCTGTACAGTGTATACATTAAAATATGGCATGATATAAAATATAATTTACATTACCATATAACTTCAAATAAATGCACTTGTGTTGGGGAAGGGAATCAAATTGGATCTCAATTTCATTGTAAAGCCTCTGCAAAAGTTTCTTAGAACTGGCTGGCTTATGTCAACAAGGTAGACTAATTTCATAACTTGAAGAAATCTTTTGATGAATGCCCCATAGAGTCCATGCTTTATGAATAGTAAAATTCTTTTATTCTATTTACCACATAAATCCATAATTTTCAGTCATTTAACACATGTAACAGACTCACAGGCCGACCAAAATATACCAACTGAAGAGTAAAATATGTTCCGCAGCATTCTAAGACTTAACATAATGACACCCAGTAATAGTGCGGAATACACAACTACAGTAACCCTTTCAGAAACTATAAGTCGAGTGTCTGAGTGGGTGAAATGACTTGCCATGGTTTGCCAACAATTCTTTATTGAAGGTGTCATTTCTTTGTGTTACCTTCTGATTTCTATGCTTACCAGGCTATGATCTCTCATCCTAAGTTGCAGGAAACTTGGAAACGTTTCCAAGTTTCCGAAATGGGAACGTCTCGAAACGTGATCCCCCCAAAATGGGTACACCCGAGGAAACACGGTATACAAAAAATATAGAGGTATATTTCTTTTTAAATAACACATCATCTTGCAAGAAAATAAGTAGCAAAATTAAGAATGGTACACATAAATGACACATTAGAGGGTCTATGTCAATATTATGTCTTAACTCTCATAGATGATTACATGATGCAAAATTTTATAGCCTGTTGGTATTTATTAATGCCAATCCCATAGCCTCATACATGATAGAATCTAGTGGAAATGCCACAATCTTGCCAACCCTGAAATCCTAAAAAATGTAAGTCTATTGAGTTCTAAATGGGATATGAAATTTTACTTTCTGTATATGAAGTATGATGAGGTTGGAACCACTCTCAAACATCCTGAAACAATTAATGGAACAAAGTACTATCCTAAGATTGCGTCGGATGTTAGGAGAAATGATTCCAGTGACTCCAATTCACCATGCCAGATTTACCGCATTGGTATCAACAGAATACTTCTTGCTTTTTATAGGAGCCATCTTAGTGCTCCTACTTTGTATTGACATTTGTTAATTTTCTTGATCCCAGGTCTATATAAAACAACTGCTAGTTGTTCCTTGTTTAATAACAAAGTACTATCATTCGGCCTTGGATGTTTCATTTGGCCTCGGAAGTTAGGAGAAATGATTCCACTGACTCCAACACACCATTATAGATTTACCATGAGGACCAAAGGATCATACCATCCGGTTTGGATCTTCCCCTTGTACAGTTATGACAAAATATATAAAACAATGTACCTTGAGAGAGAGTAAAGATTACTGGTCTTGTTGGTCCTAAAGGAATTGCTCGTCCACCTTATATGGTTCACCTTGATCTTGTGGGTTTGTGGGTTGTTTTATTGTGGTCCCCTTGGTTGACTCATGGTCCTTTATCTTACTTGGTCTTATTGTGTTTGCACCTTTGAGTCTTACCTAATAGGTTTTATCCTAAGTCTTATTTACTTTATGGTTTTATTAATAAAACCTTTGGTCCATTTTATACTTTATGATTAAACCTTTGGACTGTTAATTTGTTTTATGCTATGACCCTTGGACCTTTGATTCTACCCTAAGTTATTTTGATTAAAACCTTTGGACCTTTGATTTTTGACTTGGACCATTTTATTTATGTTTAACCTTATAAATTAAAGGTTTATTGTAAACATGAAAAATATCAAACTGTTTCCTTGTCTGCTCCTCGTGTGACGTTGCTCGGGGTGATTGCCTAGCTTCCTGTGTGACTGGGTTCTTCCATGGCTGCTTCTCTGCTTCAAGGATGACTGTATACATCTTTTCTCTCCGCGTGACTGGGTTCAACTGCTGCTAACCGTGACCTCTCTTTCCTCCGTTTGTGTGATTGGGTCCATCATAATTCTTACACCAGCGTGACTGTGCTTTGGCTCTTCCATCTGCTGCGCATGGCTTATATCTGCTCTGCGTGATTGGGTCTATCCCGTTACTGTATTATTGTCCAGCACAACTGCTCATCATGTCTTACCTGCTGCTCCCGCATGACTGTGACTCTTTCTGCGCCCACTGTATTAGGTTTTCTACCCTAGCGTGGTTGTGTCTCATTCAGAGCAGTATTGGGTCTATGGCTATATTATTTTCCAGCATGACCATGCCTTCCTCCTACTGCTCCATGCGACCATGAATCCTCTGCTCCACGTGGTCCTGCTCCCACACTGCTTCGCTTGACAGAGTGCCATCTCTCTCAGCTTGACCATGAATTTATCACCTTCCACGTGACTCTGTGCTAACCTGCACTCGCGCGACTGTGTCTCCCTCATCCGCGCGAATGTGTATCTATTCGCTGTGTAACTGTGTATACATATATTTCCTAGCACGACTGTGGTTTCTTGTACAGTGTGGACTGTAGGTTTCCCAGTGTGACTATGGTTTCTTGTTCAGTGTGGTCTGTGGGTTTCTCAGCATGACTGTGCAAAGTACGACTGTGTCTCTGCACTATGTGACTGTGTGTCCTTTGTCAGCATGACTGTACTGGGTATGACTGTGCTTGTTAACTAAGAAGTCTGGGTCAGTATGCTTCTTCTTTAAACCTCTTAGGCTCTCTCTCAAGGTACGTAAATTGTTTTCCTTGTTGACTTGTCCCTTCTGTGACAAGATTGACCTAAAGTATCTGAGTATAAGGCTGATTCAAATATTCGTTATGATTCTTTTCTGCTGACATCTACTGTACATTATTTTATCTTGTTGATTACTGTACATGGCATTTGATGATTCTCGAGGACCAACGTTAACGCAGTGACTAATGGAGCGTTAAGTTGAAAGAGATGAAAATTACATTTTGTTTTTATTACAGTTCAAATTTTATTAAGCAGTACTATTCTGACTCCGAGTTTATATGTTCATGTGTTAAAGTTTACTACTTGTGTTAAAAACCCCTCTAACCCTGAAATTTTAACATTGTTTTCGGTAAACAATCCTCTAAACTAGTTTTTGTACATATAAAAAAATTGTTTCTGTGCATGCAAATTGTTAGTTGAGCTGAACTAGAATATCAGAACAGTTGTGGAAATATTCAAAATAAACACGCTTTAGTACTGGCATATGCTTGTTGGTCATGTTGATTTTTAGTTGGCATTACTTTTATATATTTTCGTTCCATAAGTTTGAAATAGCAGGAATGCATGCATAGAAATTCGACTTTTATGGTATTACTGTTTCATGGTTGATTTAATGACATCATTTTTTGATTCTTTTCTGACAATATTCTTTGTTGATTGTAATTCAATGCATTAGGTGGGAAGGTACCTGGAGAAAGTCTGGATCACAGCTTTTCGGGCTATGGATGACATAAAGGAAAGTGTTCGGAATGCTGGTGACAGTCTGTGCCGTGCAGCAACTTCACTTAGTTTAAGGTTATGTGACACATCTCTCACTGAAAGGTCTGATGCAAGTGCAACTATGGCCATTGTTTTACCATTTATGCTTTCTAATGGTATGATGAGCAAAGTTGCAAGCGTGCAGAAAGTCTCGATCAATTTGGTTATGAAGCTTTCAAAGGTTAGCTATGCTTCTGAACTCTAGAATTGTCTTGGATCAAGGAAAAAGTATTAATCTGTATGTATTCATTTTCTGATACCCTCGGTAGAGCTGAGGAAAGATAAAGTGAAAAGTAAAATATCATGTCATGCAGCATTCGGGAATCAGGGTTAAATTGAAGCTGAATGGCTTATCAGATGACTCATCATGTTATGAAATAGGAATACATTAAATCTAAGGCAGATCATTTCACAGGTGTACTTTTTATGATAGTAGTAGGCATCTTAGAAGAATACCTCTAGAATGAGTCTCAAACTATGACAGGGAAGCATTGCCCTAGAGTGGCTCTCATACCACTGTTACATAAAAACCTGTTCAATAACTTATAAGAACATCCAATCCAAAGGAAATACATATAGGATATTTTATATATAGAACTTCCAATCCAAAGGAAATACAAATATTTGAGGGGACGGTAATATATATATATATATATATATATATATATATATATGTGATGAATTCCATGATAAGATAAGAGCAGTGTTTTAAAACTTGGACTCGGACTCGGAATCGGCCAAGTGTCAACTCGGACTCGGCAATGACTCATGCGGTTTGATTTTAATGACTCGGTTTATTAAAAAACATATAAAATATTTAAATTTTAAAGATTATAATCCATCATTCCAAAGCATTAGAGACAAAACATCCAAAGTATGATCATATATATACCATATAAGGGTGAACATATCAAATTGCACGAATGGTACTGTGCCAATGTGCAAGGCTGCAAGCAGCAAATACATAATACATATATGAAAATCTGAACAAAATGAAAATACATAATCAAAGATGCCTAAATGGCATGTAATGTATATGATGTAGAGTGAGTCATGAAAGAGTCCAAAAAACAAAATGCTATGATGCCAGTAATAAGTATGTCACTGCATCATTGATCAACATGATCAATAATCAATTATCAAACTCAGCACCACTACTAGAACTAGAACCCGGACTAGCAATGACATATGCAAATGGCATCTGGGTCAGGCTCAAAACCCTCAAGGTCATCTACAAATGCTGCAGTAGGAGCAACACTAGATGAAGTACTAGCTGAATGCGTAAAAGCACGAGGTGGACGTGGATCAGGCTGTACAGGTGCCCGCATGTGCCCCTCCCTACTAGTGCCTGCCGTATCTGGAATGAAATAATTTTATATCAAGATTCAATAGTTGTATGATGTATCAAATTATTAGTACATATTATATTGAAAATTTGAAACACTCATATTATTCAATGATAGAAGAAAAATATTATGGATTTAGATTCTACACCTGCATCAACATGAATTGATGATGGTACTGGTAATAGTGGATCTGCTTCCATAGTAAGATCACCTGCTGCATCTAGCTCAATATCAAAATCTGGATCAAACTCGGGCTCTTGTGTCTTCACTAACCAATCTGAGGTTGGATCAATATCATCCAACACAATAGGATCTGTATCAGGTCTTTTGTTCATCAATTGGTTACACCGTAAGCGAAGGTTGTACTGCACGAAGACTAGATCATTTAATCGTTTTTGCTCTAAACGGTTTCTCTTCTTCGTGTGAATCCGCTCAAAGACAGAGCAGCTGCGCTCACAGCCGGAAGAACTGCATGGTTGAGTAAGGATTCGAATTGCAAACAGTTGCAACTGAATGCCTTGCCCACCAAATGACTCCCACCAAGTTGCTGCAAGTGCAAATGGAGTTAAATCAACGAATTAGATCGTGAATTTAACTAAATATTGAAGTTATTAAATTTTAAAAATTAAACAACTAAATTTAATTAAAACAATGGAATTGTTTACCTGGTTGGTCAATATCTCTTGCAACCTTAGCCACAGGTTTGCCAAAGGTACCTGTGGCTCTAGTGTAAGCGGTAAGCTGTTGGTGTATCTCCAACTGCTCCATCTCATTTGGGACCATGCGCCCAAGGCACTCATACAATCCATCTTTGACCTCACCTGTCTTTTCTTCTCCAAACCGAACTCTATAATGATACCTTGGGTTAAGAAAATGCCCAGCTGCATGTATAGGGCGATGGAGTTGAGTGTTCCATCTCTTATCGATGATATCCCAGATAGGCCCATACTTGGCCACTCTATCCTTGTATGATGCCCTTATTTGCTCCTTTGCCTGATCCATGGCCTCATAAATGTATCCCATGGCCAATCTTTCCCCATCCACCAACCGCAACACCTTAACAAGTGGCTCAGTGATTTTCAAAACCTCTGCTGCTTTTTTCCAAAATGAGCTTTCCAAGATTTTCTTGTTGGTGTCTTTTCCATCTGTTCTGCGGGCACATTTACTAGAACTCCATTCATCACTTGAAACCATTTGTTCCAAGTTCTTTCTTTGTGCAAGGAGAGATTGGAACGTGAGGAAATGAGTTGCAAATCTAGTAATGGAAGGCCTAACAAGTTCCCTGCCCTGTGTGTGTTTCCTCATCAAGCTCAATACCCATGAGTGGTTGTAGATGTATCTTGTGATGCTTTTGGCGTGCTCTACAGTGTGCTTGATCCAATCCTGTTTGCATATGTTCTCAAGCATGAGGTCTATGCAATGTGCTGCACATGGGGTCCAAAATATTGTTGTGTACTTTTCCTCTAACATCTTACCAGCAAGAACATAGTTAGCGACATTATCTGTGATGAGCTGCACAACATTAGCTACCCCCACCTCCTCAACAACCTCAACAAAAAGATTAAATAACAGATTTGCATCTTTCACCTTATCAGATGCATCATATGATCTCGAAAACAAAGTTCCCTGTGGGCAAGAGACAAGGAAGTTTATGATGGTTCGGTTCTTTACATCGGTCCATCCATCTGACATGATAGTGCATCCTGTTATGGCCCATGATTCTTTGAACTCCTTGAAGTATACATCCAAGGATGTGATCTCTTTCTGCAAAAGAGATCCTCTCAAGTCATGCATACTAGGGCCTTTGAAGCCCTTACCAGCAGCAACAACAGAATCCCACATAGGTTGGAAATATGGCGAGCGGGAAGCATTGAAGGGGATATCTGCATCATACCACCATCTAGCTATGTACTCATGAGCAGTCATTCTGTATTGCTTTTTCCAATGGGCATCTATGGTGGGCTGAATTGGCCGAGAAGCAGCAACATTGGAAGGGGTGTTTTGAGGTGAGAAAAAACTATGGATACTCCCTTGTTTGGAGACATTTGTTTTTGAGGGAGGAGGAACATACTGGTAGGTATCCTTGAAATTGGGAGAAGGAGAAGGTATGGATGAGGAGCCTTCATATTCAGAATAAGGGGCAGATCTGCCAATCATTTCTGCAAGATGCCTCTTCTTCCCTATTTCTGCCTCTCTCTCTCTTTGGTTAGTCTTCTCCACTTCATACTGTTCAAATTGTTGTAGCAACTCCAACCTTATCTCTCCAATCACCTCTGAATCAACTTCACATGGGGCAACATTACCTCTAATGCCAGCCAAGTGTTGTTTGAGCCTATGAATGCCTCCTCCCTTAATCAATTTTTTGCAATATCTGTAGTATATTTTCCCTTCAACCACTTCAGCATGGGCCCATGCTGCATCTTTTGATTTAGGAGGCATTATGAGATGCAAATGTTAATGGACAGTTCTCTGTCTAAAAAAATAAATACATTAATTTACAAAAAAAACACATCAAAACATGTAATTTACAGTACTGTAAATTACATGTAATTTACAGTATTTGTAAATTACTGTAATAATTTTATTACATTTTTTAAGAAATAAGAAATTTAAAGTATTTGTAAAAAATTAAGACTCCCACCTACAGCAATTGCCCCTATTTGTGTGCCTCTGTGAGATGGCCAGAATCCAGATCGTAGTACATAGTATCATATACCAATAAAGCACCCACAGCCCCCCAATAGTATGCACTTGTAATGGCTCTGTACTTGCTCTTACAAATCAAAATAAGACAAACAAGTGAGTACTTACTACTGTGTATGGGATTGCTTCTGCTCTTCTGCAAGAATATTAATAATCAATGTGGGTATTCTCAATGACAAATATACACCACAATAATTACCTTTTGCAATTTGTATATTTAGGAATTACTCTAATCTTATAAGAAGTTAAGAACTAATACCTAAACTTTAAAGGATGGACTTATCAATATATATCAGGCAGATGGCTAAGTAACCAGGTTTCAGTTCGATTCCTTGAAGTTTGACAAAAATTCAAGAGTGAAAATTTATATCAAATAAAGTTCAACATAATAATTCAGCATCAAGATTGAGAGGCTAGAATTTCAAAATTAAAAAATATATGTTAATGTAATAAAATTCACTATGGTCTGATGACACTGATAACTCTTACAGTGGATTAAAACTCTGGATTAAAACTCTGGGCACTGTGAAAAAGTAACCTCAGGCAATTACCGTTGAAGTTCAGAGTCTCAGACCCTGTAGCCTTGTAGGGGCCAAGGGTATGTGAAATTTCTCATAGTATTCCTAGAATCGCAAAAGGATAACCACTGTGGGTATTCTCATAGACTTGCATTGATTAAATACATTATCAAGATTCAAGATGTCTTAAATACATGTCGTTACATTCTGACCCTAGTTGACATGATTACATCTATCAGACCAACATGATTTCAAGGAAGATAGAACTCCAATCACTGAGGCAAACCTTATCATGAATTTTACAAGAAACATCAGAAACGATGCCTTTTCACTGTGTCCAACCTTGGGTGTTGAAACATATTTAATGTTGAGTCTATGCCCAGCAATAATACCATAGAGTAAAAACTAAAGCACGTCCCTGAAGATGCTGTCAAAATGAATAAGAAGCCTCAAAAAGCTCTACAAGAAGAAAAGAGAATGTACAAAAAACTTATAGTATTCAATGGAAAACTTCTAAATTAGCCAGTGCCCAGAAAAGATACCACTGGTTTTTGAAAGGATACAATGCACATTGCAGATTATGATAGTTTATAAGTAAATGCAGAGAAGAAAACAACAGACAGAAGTGCATAAAATACCAAAAAACAAAACTATTAATAAAATACCTCAGTTCTCACTTCTCATAGATCATATGTAATACCAAATACATAGGAGGTGACAGCATTTGCGATACTCGGATGGAAGAGATTTCTGAGGGTAAGTTGGTGGATCCCACTGTATATCGTCAGCTCATTGGGTCTTTGATGTATCTGGTCAATACCAGGCTAGACTTGTGTTTTGCGGTGAACACTCTTAGCCAGTTCATGGTTGAGCCTAGGAGTGTGCATTGGACTACCGCAAAGCACATATTGAGATATCTTGTAGGTACAGTGGATTATGGTCTGGACTACAGGGGTTCGGGTGGAGTCAGCTTGGTTGGGTTCACAGATTCAGACTGGGCAGGTTGTGTGAGGGATCGGAAGAGCACTTCCGGTTGTTGTTTCAGTTTGGGCTCGGCAGCAGTGTCGTGGTTCAGTCGAAAACAGAAGTCTGTTGCATTGAGTTCTGCTGAGGCTGAGTATATGGCAGCCAATCAGGCTACTTGTGAAGCACTGTGGCTTCGCAAGTTATTGGTAGACTTATTTGATCAGCAGCTTAGGCCTACGGTGATCTACTGTGACAATCAGAGTTGCATTCAGCTTTCTGAGAATCCAGTGTTCCATGACAGGTCAAAGCACATTGAGATCAGATACCATTTCATCCGTGACTACGTTCAGAGAGGGGCAGTTGAGCTTCAGTATATATCCACTGATGAGCAGGTAGCAGACATTCTGACGAAGTCTTTGGGGAGGGGAAAGTTTGTCTTCTTCAGAGGTAAGTTGGGAGTGGTGCAGAACACCTTCCTCGATAAGAGGGAGTGTTAGTTTTTGTACCTAGGCAGTTGTTCCCTAAGTGACTTTTTGCCTAAGTCATTTTTAAAAGGGAAAAAGGTGACCCTCACATTAAAAGCCACTTAATGAGACTTTATAAACTTAAAGTCACTTTTTTGATAAATTTAAGTGGGTGAGTAATTTTATTTAAGTGATTTAAATAAAAAGGATTTTTACTCTCATTGAATCTTATCCATTGGATTGGATCTTTTTCCATCGTTGGATTAGATGCCCACTTAGGGTTTAGACAAAAAGGGTTGAGGGAGGCAAAGAGACTTCACTTTTCATTTCCAGGAGAAGGAAGAAGAGCTGAGAGAGAAGGAGGACGAGCTAGGGTTTTGGCACATTTCCCAAGGAAAATTTTTGCACAGAAATCGAGGAGTACAGGAGCATTGAATGCTGGCACAGAAATCGAGGTGTATTTATGCACATAAATCGAGGAGGGTACGACCTGTATTTAATGTTGTACGACTGCATTTATTTGCACATAAATCGAGGAGAGTACGGCTGCATTTAATGCTGTACGACTGCATTAATTTTGCACAGAAATCGAGGAGGATTTGACCTGCATTTAATTGCTGTACGGTCTGGCACATAAAACAAGGTGTACGGCTGCATTTATTTGCTGTACGATTTGGCACATATATCGAGGTGTACGACTGCATTAAATGCTGTACGGTCTGCATTGATTTGGCACAGAAATCGAGGGTGTACAGCTGCTGTTAATGCTGGGCACGATTTTCAAGATTTTGAGATAAAATCTTTGGTGGAGATAAGTTGTATTTTCACTGTATTTCTGTTCTGATTTTTGCTGAAGGAAATAATATCTCTATCTCTCTCTGACTGGTTTTCCCCGTGGGGGTTTTTCCAAGGCTTATTTTGGCCAAAAATCTCTGAGTTAAAATTTATGGTGTGACTGTTGGAATGTGTTTTTTCAGCCTGTTAGTATTTTTACTGTGTGTTTAAATTGATCAGTATAATTTCTTAAGTAACTTACAGCCAATGCAAAACCGGCTGTAAGTGAAAACCACGAAATGTTCATCTAAACCAGCAAGCAGTAAAACTCAGAAATTTCTACATCCAACCTCATTGGACTTAAAAGGAAAAACGTATAATTTTTGATCCCATTCAAAATTTAACAAGCTTAACAGTTTTCAGGATATCAGGATCGCAATGTTTCCATTGGATTCTATCATGTACGAGGGTATGTGATTGGCATTTAATCAAGCACATCAACCCCTCTATGTATCTTGATGTTGTTGGTGCTGATTGTTCAGATAAGATTGATGTTGTTAGACTCACATTTGTTGGTCTTCCTTGATGAGCGCCCACTCTTTGGAGATTTCTTTACACACTCGTCTAGCCCATTCTTCATGGGATGGTTTTTGAAGGGAATCCTAGCTTTGGGAGCATTTATGTTTTGACAAAGTGCCCATACTCTGTTTTATTGTGGGTGCGTACTGGAGCCTTTTCATGGAGAGTGTTCATTTATTTTTAAGAGGCGATCCAATTTTTGAGGCCTTTTTGTTAGAGCACTACCTTTGGAGAGCCTTTGGAGGCTAGGTTTGACATCTTGTCAGCATTCACCTTCATTTGATGGATGCAGCCCCTTCTTGTGCCTTTCTTCTCTTGGATATTGAACTTGTGGCTTTGACCACAATATTTCATGATTGTTGTTAGAGTTTGTTGGAGTGTTTTGATTTGTTTACTTCATCCAAGGCTAGATCTAGGATTGTATTACTAGTTTATTATTGCAAGAGAAGGATTGAGACCTATTTGAGGGTTTCTCATCTCATGCATTTGCACGGTTGGATTTTTGGAGCTTTCACTCTTGAGCTTAATTGATAGATTTTTTCTTGGAGCAAATCTTGTCGTAAGGGTTCCCTTCCTTGTTTGTGTGTGGCACTTTGATCTTGCTTAGAGCTTCGTGGTTGTAAGTGGTGTTGCCGCCTAATACATGACAGGTAATGTGGCAAAAATTTCAAGGCATTGGGTGTGTACTTGGGGGTAAGTCACAAGTCAATTTCTGTCACTTAACACTTGAGTTCTACATCAAGGCCAATTCCTAGCGAAGCCAAGGGAGGTGGTCCCTATACAAAAATAAGCTTAAGGCTGATTATGCTAAAATAGAAATAAAATCTAGGAGTTTATTTAGTTAAAACAAAAGCAATATGAAAGCAAAAATTACTCTAACAACATATCAACTTAACACTTGAAATAAAAGATTGAATCAAGTAAAGACCAGTGCCGAGATGTAAAGGTAACTTGCTGAAACGGAAGTTTTGCAAATGATTTTGGTTTGTTTTAGATTTATGAAGGGTAAGTTGCTTAAAGTGGGTTGATTTTTTGGCTTGGTCCTATTACGCTGCACTCGTACCCAGCGCACCTTTAGGTGTATCCCAGGGAGAGAGGGCAAAATTTTTCGACCATGAGGGGTGTTATCAAGCAATGGCGGGCATGGCTAGGCCCTTTGGTCCTCCTTTAGGGGTACTATGGCTTAATGTCACTGCTCACTACCCTTTATTGGGGTTTTTAACCTCAGGGTTGGTGTCTGGGGCCCCTGAGGGTTCACCACTGGGTCACATGGCCCCATCTCTTTGTTTACCTGCTCAGGTGGTCTTTGCTTCAGTAGTGAGACCTTCGTATCTACTCATAGCCACTTATAACATCCTCCTGGATTCTTAGATTGTTGGCGCCTGCTCTCTTGGCGTTATCTCCTTAGAGGAAACAATCCTTCTTGCCAAGCCTTTTTCATGCTTTGAGAAGGGTGTTGAGGGATTTACAACATTCTAGGGGTTAGATGGGGTATAATGCCCTCCCTCCAACTCACTCTAGCCTTTCACATAGAGTAATTCACTTGTTTGAGTGTATTTTGGCACCTAGGGGTACAAATACCCCAGGTAGCCTACCTTGAACCTACGTTAGGCCATATTTTATTATTATTTTCTTTTAATTTTCAGTTGACATATTATAATTTCAAATTGACTTCTTTTAAGGCATGTAGGCCTGGGTATTTTGTAAAAAGTGAGTGTGAGATCATATAAATAGATCTCCTCACTTCTATTTTAAGACAAAACTTATCGGATAATACACTATGCACTTGTTTTACCCTCGCTAGGGCTCTTTGGATGGATGCGCTCCTTTTGAGGAAGTTTTTCTGGGTTAATGCAAGCTTTCTTTGGCGATTCTCTGGTGAAATTCTTTGCTAGGTGATGTTTTGATTTGTTGGATAAACACGAGCACAAGGAGGTCAGGATTCTTATCTCTTTGTTTGATTGGTGGTTGATGATGCATGTTCAAGTCTAAATGGTAGCCCTAGTGCTGCATTTTTTCATAGGATAGACCATTACTATCCTTCTTGTCAGCTTAGCAGGCTGACGCACGTCTCCTTGTGAGGGTCCTCTAGGGTTTTACCTTAGTTTTTTCTAGGATAGTTGTTTGACCTAGGAACTCTTCCTCACTAGGTTAGTCATCCTCCCTAGATTCCCTAGGTTGGGTAGGGCTTTTGCTAAGGTGGGTTTCCTTTGGTTTCCACTTCTTTTCTTCACCCAAACCTAGTCAATAGGGTTGGGTAGATTGCATTTTACATGGTAGATTAGGGTAATTTTAGGTCTGCAATTTTATGTTAAAAACCCTAAAAATCGAAAATTTATTTTTTTGCACTTTCGTGCCTCTCTAAAATTTCGGGCACCTTCCCTGCAAATTAGCCCTAGCCTCTAAAGCCTTAAAAACCCTAAGGCGGAATTATAGGGAACCCAAAAAATACAAAAAATGCAAAAATCTCAAAATTTGCCCTAAAAGATAGCCCTAATTTTAGCTTAAACCTACCCTTCTTTTCCCTTCTAACCCCTGCTGCTCCTAAAAGAACAGACCTGCAAAAGTGACAAACAGAGGTAAATAAGCAAGTGTAATCAATGAATTAGTGCCTCATTATGTGCTGTTGCTTATGGTTATGGATTGTGGAAACTAGTTGATGCTCATACTAATGTTAAATGCCTTGAGAAAGGTGCTACAAACACTATTGCTGCTGCTGTACTGATTCACTGTTTACAAACTGTTGGTACTTTCATGCATCCATGTCATATAGTGGTTATCAAAGTAGATTAATGTTGGATGCCATTGCTAATGGTCCTAGATAGTTAAATTATAAAGATAGTATGGTAATTCCTAACTCATAGATGCTCTAATATACACAAATGGTCTAATTCTATTTTGCAGTAATTGGCACTAAATCTTACGCTGATATAATACTGTGATGTGGTTTGTGTAGATGTACTTTTGGTTTGGAGAATCATTGCTTAACCTCTCAGACTTTGTTATACTGCTGCTGTACTGAGACTACTGCTGTCATAAATATCTACTTTACTAATCAATGCTTGTTGCATATACTGCTGTACTTATGTGTTTTGGGCAGTGATAAATGCTTGAACTTGAATAATACTTGCACATTTGTCTTTTTCTTTACATTTTGGAATAAGGCTAACCTTTGGGTGGATTTATTGCTGCAATAATAACTATACCAACCATACAACTCCTTTACTCATTCTCTAGACTCCATTAGGCACTGATCACTAACAACCTCGAAAGAGAATATTTTGGTGTTTAGTGTCTTTACAGAGTGGAAATAGGGCTCTTCCCTAGGAGGATTAGGCTTCCGAAGCAGTTGGGAGAAGTTGACTAAGGTGACAATAGTCACTTCATCCTCACATGCTTACCAGTAGCTTGGACAGCCATTTCAACTGGTAACAAGCCCACTTTAGGACTATCCTCTAAGCAAGTACAAAGCAACATTGTCGGATGTTCAACAGGGAGAGAACGAATCTCATTAATGAGTTTCCCCTTGACTTCTCGTCATGTTTAGTGTAACCTCTTGCTTCGACAATAAAGCTTTAGATGGATTTCCCTATTATGCTAGCCACTTGAAATTCCTGTTCTGTTTGAAACCAACTTTCAGGCAAAGCCTGCAATGGTCACAATAGCATGATGGGGGACTCGAAAGAAAAAAGAATATAATTGACAAAGCAACTAACTAATCTAAATTAAGAAAATGAAAATAAGCTGATGATTAGTAAATCAAAACAAAATAAAGCAGAAGGCAAAAAAAATGGATGCCATGAAAATGACACAAATCCCGCCTGGGGGTATGGAGACTGGGCACTAGGTAGCCCACCTGTTTTTATTATGAATTTACAATTTGGGAATGTTTGTGGTCCTTTATAAGTTAGGACCAAAAAACTTGCAAGTTTGTGGAAGAAAAATGTTGTTTAAGAAAGCTAGAAGAGAGGAGGGAGTCCTTGATGGCCTAAATCTTCAAAATTTCACTGGAGTGTCCTCCTACCTATTCATAAAGAGACAAAAAACAGCCAATAGATCGACACTAAATATCCCAAATCAAGCATTAGAGGCATAAAAGGAATTTCCTAAACTTAAGTACTTTGGAAGATATAAATCTAAATGTGTATAATTACTTGGCTAGGACGCTAGATCTACTAACAATTGAAGCTTTAAACACCTAGATCTAGTCTTTAAAAAAGCAAACTTATCAAACTAATATTTGATATTCTTTTTAAGTAGATCTACTTTGCTGAAGTATGTAAAAAAAGGTGTTGCAGCTGCAACATTTTCCCAAAATTCAAATTTTTTTTGAGACCCTCCTTTTGCTTAGATTGGTTTGATTTTCTTCTTTGATTTGATTTAATGACTCTTCAGAAAGACTGTTTCTAATGCCTGAAATGATCCATTTTTGTTTTTGCCTTTGAGTGCGTTTTCAAGTGTTTGAATCGGAAGATTCTTTGCTTGCGCTCCCGTTGTTGCGGAGAAATAATAAGCTTCAGCCTTGATATTTGTCTCCGACGCATTTGTCTCTATCGGCTAACTTATGGTTTTCACATCGGAACATTTTATTACTACTTTCTCCGCAGTTGCGGACGGCAAACTATGAAGCCCCCCGATTATTGTATTGACCTTTCAAGCTTTGCTTTGTTGTTTCATCGATCCTTGGGTTTTGGGTTTCCGTCATTGCGGCTGTAGAAAGAACTACCTTTCCGATCTTTTAGTTGTTTTCTCTTCCAATTCAGACCTTGCATGGCGGGGCGTGATGTCCTTTATGTTCCCGCCATTGCGGCTCCTTATACCGCTATCGCCCCAACGTTTAGTCTTGCGAAGCCCCGATGCACTATTGGTTTCTCCCGGTTAGCTCTGCGGATAGCTTAGTTGTTTTACCACTCGACGTTGCGGAAAAAAATGTCCTTGTGACATCCGATCCGTTTGTCTCCACCGTCCGTTTTTTATTTTTTTTCGTCTGCCGCTTATGGTTGACTATATATATATATGGGGTCGAGCATGTGGATTATTCTATTGCTATTTCCAACTGTCGCTCACTGTCGTTTTCGTGCGCTGTCATTCCGCTCGAGCTCGGTCGGACCCCCGCTGTCAGTGTACCCTCATTCCAGGTGGCTCAACCATGGAAGCTTAACCGTTTTCTCCTGCCATACGCGCCGAGGTGCTAGGTAGGCTCTTGTATGCCTTATCCCATTCCGTTTGGCTGAGCGTTTCTTGATTTTGCTCCGCGGTTAGGTTTTTATGGCCGTTTTCCCTTGGCCCCATCATTTACATGTGTATATAGTGGGGGTTTTGTAGCGTAACTGTCCGTGGGGGCGTTTTGGCCCACAAGGTGGTTTCCCCCACGGCCGTTTGTTTTTAGACCCTGCGCTTAGTAGTTGGGGAGATTGGTGCAGACGGTCGTTGCGCTGTCTGCACCAATCTACCTCGTATGATGATAGGTCGGTAGAAGAAGGTTTTTATGGCCCCTCCCTGTGATTGTTAGACTGGTTGCCCCTTTCATGTTGCCCGTATCCTTCAGACCAAGTCGCATTTCACCGCGCTGTTCAAGCGACAAGGTTCACGGTCGGTTTTGAACCTGAGCCGATTAGGGGTTGTATTGCACCGCATGACCATGACGGACCATGGATGGCGCATAGACAATGTTTTTTCTGAAAGCTCATCATTAAAAACTCAATTAAATCCCCCTGTCATTCCCCGCAGCGCGATGATCATGGCGCCCGCAGAGAGCCCGAGTTTTCTTCATTTTTATGTAGATTTGCTTCCCACTTGAGTTTGTTGGCGGAACTGTTTTGGTATTAGACAGCAGTGTTAGCTTGCACATATTTGCTTCATTTGACTAATTTTTGTCATGTTAAACATAGATAAAGTGAAACACTGCACATTGTGTCTCAATGTTTGCAACTTAGCCGGAAAGGGCCTAATGATGATAATTGCATGTATAACAGGAAGATTCCGAACTCAAAATGTCGAAGCGACAAAAGAAGAAGGCCCCTGTAGTCGAAGAGGATCTCGACGTGGAAGTTATCACCAAAACCGAATACATCTATGAGGACACCAAGTGCATATCTGGTGTAGAGCCTGAGTACCAGTGGGGAGAGATATACAGGCTGATCACGCACCGAGAGGTGCCTGATATGGGCTTGGAGGAAGAAGGCATATACGCCAATATAGAGAGATCTTCACTGATGAAGATTGCCACAAGACCAGAGCTCTTCCCATGCTCTGAAGTGATTGGTTGGATTCTGCCCCGGGCATGTAACCACTATGATCCTGGAGAATGTTGACAAACAAGGCTATGCTGCCTATAGCCCAGGATATGTAGCCCTGGCCTACCGCCTGCCAGAAGCACAAGTATTTTTGTTTGATGATTGGCTGAGAAACATTAGAATGGACTTTGTTGAGACCCTTAAAAGAATGCTGTTGTTTGGAAGACATTTCAGAACCAGGCCAACGGGAGAATATGACACAGGGAGCTTAAGGGCCCCGTACAGGTTCATCGCCTTAATGCTTAATAGGATTTTTGGGAGAGCTCATGGTAGGAGCTTCAAATTGGAGTGGATGCCAATTATTTTTTATGTTGCAACCCAGGGGACTATTTTCAATTGGGCCAACATAGTGTCAAATAGTCTTTCAGCCTGTATGGCCTCAGCCCTGGGAGGAGTGTCACAAAAGAGGTCAGAATTTTACATGAGTTCCATACTCGTTGATTGTATACTGTGCAATCAACCTTTCCCTGGCCTAAGGTGCATCTGGGATAGGGAGAGAATGCCTGTTTATTCTGCATACAAGCCACTGTGGGCGCACAAGTACCACAGTCATTATCAGGAGGTCTGTGAACATTTCATCATGCCATTGTATACTCTCATTTTTCTGAAAGAATGTGACTGCATGTCAGAGGAGGCATTGCAGGTAATTGAAGAATATGCAGACTATTATCTGACTGAGGATGGCCTCTACTTTAGAATGTTTGGAGGCTCAAGAGCACCCTCCCTACTACCCAAATATGCCACAGACTACATCATTCATAAAGAGGCAGTTAGGCAAGTCTTCTTGGATGGCATAGGAAGCTTTTTATTTGAGCACAAGAAGGTTGCCTATCCCTCTTTGCCTTTCAAGTTAAGAAGTTATAAGTTTACCAGAGTGAAGAAAGAAGAATTGGAAAAGTTTCATTTTGGTGAGATGCCCTTCCATAGAAATGACTCCCGCAACAAAGTAGCTGAACACTGCAAAGAGGAAAATGTTCATTTCGAATACACTCATCATTGGGACAGAGAAGAGTCCGTCTTCCGCAGTGCACTGAATATAACACCCTTGAGGAAAATGTTCAAAAAGAAGATCACCACCAAAGGTGGGAAGGGGCAGGATGAACAAGCAAAAGCCGATGAAGAAGCCAGGAAAAGAAATGAGGAAGCCCAAAGGTTGGCCCAAGAAGCTGCAGGGTGGCTGCTAGGAGAAGAGGAAGAGAAAAGAAGAGCTGCTCAAGAAGCAGCCAAAAAGGCAGAAGAAGATGCGAGAAAGGAAGAAGAAGAAAGGAAAAGGAAGCTTGATGAGGAGCTTCAGAAACAGGAAGCGGATAGGATGAAGTTGACCCAGACAGTGACAGAACAGTCAGCCTCTGACACAGCTGACATTCAGACCCAGGACGTGGAGAACCCCGAGGTTCGGGACCCAAAAGTACCTGCTGCCAGCACACCTGGACAGTCTATGGTCCCCACACTTAAACTGATCCCTTTTGAACATAAGATAGGGGAAGAAATCCCTGATTTTAATACTATCTTCTATGACAAGGAAACCAAGAGGATAGTGAAGAGAACTGAAAAGAAGGTTGCAACAAGAGGTTTGTCCGGGAAGATGATAACGGATACAACCGTTGTATATGGGACAGACCGAGATCCCAGATTCACCATTAGAGCAGGAGCTGCATTGATCCACACTTCGGAGGATAATGTAGACAAAATCATGACAGATTTGGAGCAATCCAAGAAGTCTTCTGCTCAACTGAAAGACACATTAAGAAAGGAGAGAGAAGAAAACAGTAAGCTGAAGAGAAAATACGAGGACATGCAAAAAGAGATGAGGTTTTCAAAGGATGAATAGCAGGTTCTCCAAGCGGAAAGGAGGTCTATGGAAACTACACAAGAGTGTCTGGAGAGAGTGCAACAAGAGTATCAAGAGCTAAGGGCGGAGAAGGAACAGCTGCTGGGAAAAATAGAAGACTTAGAGCTTCAAAAGGCCACCTTGGAGGCAAGTGAGAAGCAGTCTCAAGAACAAAAGACAAAACTTCAAGAGCAGATTTCTTTTCTAACGACCGCTTTAGAGGAAGCAAAAGAGCAGCAGGTTAACCTCCAACCTTTTAAGGAACATGTGCTGGCACAAAAGGCCAAGATGCTTCAGCTGCAGACTGCTATAGAAGAGGAGAGATGCAAAGTTTTGCAAGTAGATGGCCGATTAGAGGAAATTCTGGAGACTTCCTCTTATTTTGTTGATAGATCTCAGGACGTCCTAAAAGTCCTGATAGCAAGAATGGCAAGGCTGAAAAATAATGAAGAAACTCCTGCAGAGCTGCCCTCGAAAGATCGACAGGCCCTTAAGCAGGATTACGACTTATTAGAGTTTGCTATAAACACAGCAGAGGATTTCAAAAAAGCTGTTAGAAAGACAAAAGGAGCATGCACATAATTCTTTAGAAGGCTCCTGATTACCTATAACCGGTGCCAAGTAGACGCTGAGCAGAGGCTAGATGTTTTCCCAGACCACAACTCATTTGTGGAGATCCTACAGAAGAGGCATCAAGAGGAGGAAGCAAAAATACAGCACATTAAGGCCCTCGACGACCAGATCTTAAGGAGTGAAGTAGATCATTCCGCCATCAGTGTGCAGCTATTGGAGGATCAGTTGCATTTGAGTGCGGCCAGAATTGAGGCCATCAAGAACCAAGCTGCAAAATTCGAGATAAACATTCATTTTTTGGAACCTTGTGCGTTTGAAGGAATCGCCTTTGAGGCTTTGACGTGGAAGAAATTTCTGAATACTCAAGTGGGGCCCTCCTCGTGAAGGATTGTTCACTTGTGTAATATGTAACGATTTTGTAAACATTTGAAGAGAGTGAAATTTTGGGAGGCGAAGTGTTGGGAAGCCCAAGGGTTATTTGTGGGCAGCCCAATAGCCTCATCCTTTTTGTATAAATATAGAAGACTTAGAAGAAAGATGGGGCTTTTTCCCAGTTAGACATGTAAAAAGATATTGTAAGAAGAACTACTTTTTTTTTGCAATAAAGAATTATTGTTTGCCTGTCGGAGGAAGTTTGGTGGGACGTTCAAATGCTATGCTATGATTTGGTGAAAGATGAACTATTTCGTTTTTCCAGTCTTTGTCCATTAACTGTGAGATCGTTCTAACTCTTAGAGCCTATGTTCTTGTTTGAATGATTTTTGGTTTATTCTGTGAAATTACTACCATGAGTAATGCATGTTGTTCATAAATAATTGGCTATCTGATTGTCTAAATATCTTTAATCGTTCATGTGTTGTAGCAAGGAATATCAGCTATCTGTAATTTCTCTTTATAATGCATGCACAATACACGTTACTCATAAATAAGTTACAATTTGGCTCCCCGGGGATAGATAGATAGATAGTTAGTTTTACTTTATTGCTGCATATGTGATTTAGATGCTTGTGAGTTCTAAGACGAGAGGTAAGAACCTGCGCATCACGTTGTGACTACTCCTTGCATCCTTTATCACCCTGCATGGTTAATTAGGCACGTGCATATCATACTTTAAGTGAAAAATACAAAAACATACACGGTGGACTGGGCCGCAACCGGTAAACCCTTTTGTTACTTGACCTACAATAGCCGGACCGCAAACCGGATGGATTCCCTACACCAAACAGTCACGGGCTGGTTGGGAACGTTGGCTGGGGAGAATCCCTTGCTGTTGTTGCTTGCGAATTTCCAGGCCTCAACAGAAGGTAACCAAAAGAGATTGATTTAGAATTGAAGGAGGGAGAAGAAGCTTGATTGCTTGGACAGCTTGGGCAATGGAGTCTTGTATGGTGGAGCATATTGAAACTATGTTTTTCTATAGATCTTGAAGCTGAGGAGGATGCTTACTCACTCAACCCCTTCTCCAAGCAAGATAACCTGTAAATTAGAAATCGTTGCAAATAAAAATGGTTAAATAACTTGGTGCTACCTACAATAGAAACTTAGAAAGCATGAACATTAGCCCAAATATACATACACTTCTAAGAGATCTAAAGCAAATGGACAATAAGACTATGAGCAAGCTAGCTTTCTTATCTTACTCTACTGGGAGATAACACCCTTTTAATGGCCAAACTCAACCAACAATATTGCAAGAAAAAACATGATACATATCACCTCATAAGTACTTAATGATTATCATCCACACATGAAAGAGCTACACCACTTGTGACCTCCAAAACCTTTTATTTCCTAGAAAAGAGGTTCCACACCTTCCGTCCTAAATTGAGAGGCTTTGACTTGCTTATATATCCCAAGGAGTGCAAATTGCCACATGGAGGATGAGCTTGAGTTGAATGAGGAAAGAGAGGGAGTGAATAGGAGTTAACCTAAGTCATCTGGTTCGAGTTCGTGTTCGAATTCGGCGACCTTGAAATTCGACAAAAAATCGGCACTTGAAATTTTGGCGATAAAAATCGGCATTAAGTTCGAATGACTAAAATATATCGAAATTAAAAAATATATGAAAATATATGAGATTTGGATCATTATATTTATTATTACTATTTTCATTTTGATCATTATACTATTTTATATCTTTATATTTATATTTTCTAACATTGCTTTACTTTATATTTTCATTCATTACTCTATATTTTCATTCATATTCCAGAAATGTTTTTAATTATATTTATTTTTATTTTCACCTTGATCATGACACTATTTCAATGGTTTAAATTTGTTTCTCTTAACTAACATCCATTTAATGCGTCTTTTTGTCCTTTTATTCTTTCCTATCTTCTCGCTCTTAAAACTTGACTTATTTCCTTTTCTTTTATTATCATTTTCTTTCTCATATCTTTATATTTATTTTAAAAACACCAATTTAATCTTTCTCTTTATTCCTTTATTTTATTTTCTCTACTCTTAGTTTTTAATTACAACTAACTAAATTTTAACTATCCCGACCCCTAAAAACTAACTAAATTTTAACCTATCCCGACCCCTACTTACTTACCTATGGTCGCTCTTTTTAAATATATTTGTAGCTTTATTGTACATCGGGTGATAGGTAGTTGACCTTAAACCTACCCGTCAATTCCATTGTACTATTCACATTTTTGTCATGATATTTTTGATTTGGATTTTTTTTAGAGGGAAATTCTTAATTTAATACATAAGCGTTTTTGGTAAATTCATAAAGGAGGAGTTATTATGAATCTCTCATAAAAAAGAGGGCGGTGGACACAATGCATTTGAAGAGGTCGTTTGGGTTTCCCGCAGGCCTTGTTACCTAATTGCATGCTGTCGCATGCAAGCTGAAAAATCGATGAATTGCCGGGGCTGTGGCATGAAACCTGTTAGGGCGGTGAACCGTGGCCTTGGAACATGTGAAGACCGTCGTTTGGGTTTTCTGCATGTTACATTTTAACCGAAATGCGTACCGTCGCATGTGACCTGGAACCTAGCAGAGATTGCAGAATAGATCAATGCCAACAGACGAGCCGTGGGAGGACGTGGTCTTGGTCAAAATAGTCTAGGTTTTCGTTTAACCACTAAAAAACGATTTTCAAACGTATGTACGCCGAATTTATAGCGAATTTATTCGCGGTTACTTTTGCCGAACAATAAAAATCGAATCCACGTTTTCAATCGACGAACTTCAACGAACAAAATCGACTGGGGCAGAAAATCGCCTATTTTTGAACTTGAAGGCGAAAATTCGCCGAACACGATGACTTAGGAGTTAACTGATTGAAGGGAGGCTCTACCTCTTCATAAGTGGGTTGCCCTCCCTCTCATGATGACACCTCATCTCAAAGAATGTGCACCCCTCTCTAGAATGCGCCCTCTCCTCATGAAGAATGTGCCACCTCTAAGAGGGATCTTCAACCACCAAATCAATCATGAGATTCAACTTCCTCTAACTTTCCCTTGACTGCCAATCAATTTGCCACTACTGCGGATGACTGAAACATGTTCCCGACATGTTTCCTTGAAACATGAGATGCTGATTTTTACCATTTATTTGGTCTTTTAATTCACTTTTCGAGAGAAAATGAAACCAAGTGATTAAAACTCTCTAATTTCACTTTCAAAGTGGATGCATGGGTAAAGTGGGTGCTCTAAGTTATAAAATGAGCACCCATGGCAAATTATGCCTCCGAGTACCACTTTTATGACTTATTGAGTTTTTACAATTAAAATATCCCATTTTTGTGGAAATTTTTTATTAACAAAAAATTAAAAAAACCTAGGGGGACTTAATGCATGTCCATAAGACTCTAGAATAATGACTAGAATGGTAATATACATCAGACACTAGGATTTAATAACCCACCAAGGCCTAACCACTAGGGCAATTACTCCAGCTTTTGAGGATTGAGTGAAAAACTCGAAAATTATAAGTCGTTGAAAAACGATATATAATTAACAAGGAATGAACACTCTAGAGTAATTGGACTAGTGACCAAGTTTGAGTAGGCCAAGCCTTTAACAAAAATGTTGTCATGCTACGACATTTTATTACAACTTCCCAATGGGGGTATGGAACATGCATGAAAAAAAAAATAGGGCAAAAAATGGGCGGCTAAACTTCTAAACTTTGAATTTTGAATTTTGAACAATGGTCTTGTTCAATCTTTGGCGGCTCAATTGCAAGTCCATTCAAGTGCAACTTGGGGTGTAACAAGTTGTATTGGGCATTTTCATTGTCATTTCTATGCTTTTGCTTGGGCTGTTGAAAGCGCATTGTTATCTCTTTCAAGAAGGGGTTGTAAGTTCATCTTGTTAAAAAGTGGGAACAAGGAAGGTCTTCTTTCATATGCATGTGCCCTTTCTCAGATTGATCATTGCCTTTATCCAAAGTTTATACTTAGGAAAAGTGCATTATGTGATTTAATTTTAATTTGACTTAATGGAGGCACTTTTATGAAGTTCAAGTGAAAAATAATTTGAGTGATGGCTAATCTAATCTTGCTAATTGATCTCATCGGATGATCTCATCCATTGATCCATAGTGAGAGTTGGGGTTTTTGCTTGGCCATTGAGTTAAAAGGAGATTGATTTGGTGGAGAGGACACACAACACAGTTGCTTTGATATACTCATTGCCAGAGAGAGAGTTCTTGCTCATAGCTTTTCAGTGGAAGAGAGAGAGAATGTTTGCAGGAGAATTTTGCAGAGAGTGAGAGTGAAGGACATTTTTTGGAAATCGACAGAGCAACTCAGGAAAATTGCAAAAGGGCCGTACAAGGTGACACAGGAGACCGTACGATCTAACGCAGGGGCCGTAATCGTACATACTGTCGCATGGCCTATACGTTGACTTAGAGAGGCCGTACGCTGAAGCAGAGGGTCGTACGCTGAAGCAGAGGGTCGTACGTTGACGCAAAGGGTCGTACGGTGACACAAGGCCGTACACGCTGACGCAGGGGCGTACGATCTTGCTGGGGTTTTTTAGTGAGGTTCGGTTGTATTATTTTGCTAGGTAGGGTAAAATTGATTTCGGGATTGTACTGTTCTATATCTTGCTAATAAAAATATCTTCTTAGACTGCTGCACCCGTTTTCCCATCTTGGGTTTTTTCAGAGGTTTTCATACCCAAAAATATTGGTGTGTCTATTGATGTGATTGTTGTTCTATTTTTCTCGGTATTTATTTTCTGCTTCAATATTTGTGAAGAAACTCATTTGTGGTTATCTATAATAAAAATTTTAAAAACACTGGGTAACTCAAGATTGGGTTTTAAGGAAATTTACATGGCATTAGAGATCTTCAAAGCAGATATGAGAGAAAGCAACAGTATTAGATAGATCGAGGGAAGATCTATTGAAGACACAAACCTAGACTTTCAGCTCTAGGGTTTGACTAGTACACCTCATTATGGCTGTACCGTTGAGATTCGATGATAGACTCCAGGGAGCTCAGAAATTTCCTACATGGAAAGAGAGGACCATGAAGATCCTGGACGTTAGTGATGTAGAGGAGCACATTGCCTCCAAGAAGGTTGCGCCTGCAGATCTGGGGCACATTGACTCCAAGAAGGCTGCACCCGCAGATCCAGAGCACATTGATTCCAAGAAGGCTGTGCCCTCAGATTGCAAGGAGGAATCGGTTGCTGTAGATTTTTCAGATAGGTCTCACTGAAAATCCCAGATCCCAACTTGGCCTTAAGTCTCAATAAGACACATGCATGTACCAAATCCCAACTTCCCAATCCTGGAGAAGGTATCAGAATATAATATATATAGTAACTTATAACTTAAAGCACGTGAGATGTATCTACAACTTAACACAATATAGCAATCACACATGAAATTGAACTCAATATTTTTGGTCAATTGTGTTAGAAAGTGGAACAAGGAAGGTCTTCTATCATTTGCATGTGTCCTTGCTTGATAGAATACATAAAACATGAAGCTAGATTGATCATTTCCTTTATCCAAAGTTTATACTTAGGAAAAGTGCGTTATGTGATCTAATTTTAATTTGACTTAATGGAGGTACTTTTATAAAGTTCAAGTGAAAAATAATTTAAGTGATGGCCAATCTAATCTTGGCCATTGATCTCACTAGAGGATCTCATCCATTGAACCATAGTGAGAGTTACGATTTTCTCTTGGGCATTAAATTAAAAGGAGATTGATTTGGTGGAGAGGACACACAACACGGTTGCTTTGATACACTCATTCAGAGAGAGAATTCTTGCTCATAGCTTTTCAGTCAGAGAAAGTTTGGACGAGAATTTTTGTAGAGAGTGAGATTGAAGGACATTTATCCAGAGATCGATAGGACGACATTGGCAAATCAAAGAGGCAGAACTCAGTGACGCAGAGGGGCCTTACAGGTGATGCATAGGTCGTGATGTAGGCATTCGTACAGGTGACATCAGCATCTGTGTGGGTGACATAAAGGATGTACAGGTGATGCAGGTGCCGTACAGTGTGATGCAGGGCCATATGATTTTGTGGGGTTTTCTCTATGAGTTCTGTTGAGTGGTTGTCATTGATTTCAAAAGAGTGCATGAATGACAAAGGATAACAAAAGAATATGATGGCAGGGCAAACTCAGTGAAAGATCAAAGAATAACAAAGAGAGTAATGACATGGCATGTATGATGATGTGGCATGTGTGATGAGGTTGGAAAGACATAAGATGGTGTCCTAATGTCTCGTGAAGTCATTTTTACATTCTGATGATGTGGCATGTGTGATGAGGTTGGAAAAACATATGATGGTGTCATAATGTCTCATGAAGTCATTGTTACATTCTGATAGCGTGTTGTAAAAATATGACAGTTTTGAAAATTGACAAGTGATGAAAAATTGCCCTAATAACAATGGCCTCTGTAAATGTTCACCATTACCCCTATTTGATGGATTAAATTATTCTGAAGGTACAGTCCTCTAGATTGTTGATTGGTGCATCTAACCATATCATCAGTTTGTCAAAAAGGTCTCTAAGGATGAAGTTATTAATTTGCCAAAAGTGCCTTCTAGCATGTTCTTGCACTATTCCAAGTAAAATGCCTGCCAAGGAGAGAGAACGAGGTTGCAGTGGATGACATTGGCATGGATAGAATCAACATGATTTCCTCCATACTCTGGATGCTTCATTTTCCAAGTTTAGTGAAAGTAAGAATCCAGCTTAGTTGACCTAGGGTTCAATAAAAACTGTCTAAGTGTTAAAACCAGTTGCAAGAGGCCATTTGCAAATGCCCACCAAATGTTGACATTGAGCCATTAAATTAATCAAATGGCATGAATATGTTATTTGGTGAAGTGTCTATCCAGTCATGGTTTTAGTTTACTTTCTGGTGGTCAAGTGTGCAAAAAATTAACTTGCCAAAATTGAGAAAAAATGTTTTTGCTTGTTAAATGAAATCTGCTTTAAGTGTCAAATGCAGAAGGTTAAGGGCCATCTGGAAATGCACGCCAGAGGCTGTTTGTGTTTTAATAAATTTATCAGAGGGTATCAATATGCTCCTTGATGATTTGGCCATCTAGTTATGGTCTTGGTTTCTCATCTGGAGGTCACACGTGTGAATGTTACATCTGCGAAGTTAGTGAAAAATCATATTATCCTTAAGAAGAATTATGCCTGTAGTTTTAAAAAAAAGAAGGTTGAAAGGAAGCCCTGCAACCCGCAACCCGCAATTGCGAAAGGAAGGAGTTCTCGCAGATTGTGGAAATGACTATTGCAGAAAGAATAAATGCAGAAGCTTGGTTCCAAAATGTTGAAAGGCATGCATGCAACCCACAACCCACAATTGCGGAAGGAAGGAGTTCCCACAGATTGCGGAAGGTTAACTGTGGAAAGATGCTCCGCAGAAAGATAAATGCGGAAAGACGGTTTGCGGAAAAATAAATGCGGAAAGATAATTGTAGAAAGACGGTTTGCAGAAAGATAACTGCAAATATTAGATTGACGGTCGGATCGTGATTGTTGTCATATGAACGATCGAGAAGGATTCCACTGCGTAAAATTTCGTGGAAGATATTGGCAAGATCGAGCTGCGGAATTTGAAAGTAATCACCGTGCCATAATTTCTCATCGATGGACAAGAACGATCGCCAAGGAGATCAACAGCCGAAAGCTAAACCGCTAGGTGAAGTCACATAGCTTTAAGACAACTCTTTGGACGCGTAATCTCTTTGAGATTTGTTTAAGTGTCATTTCGCATCCGTCCTATTGAACATAAATTTGGTGATGAGCAGATTTGGAGAATAATTTGGCAGAACAACTAAAATTGGAGATAAGTTAATTTTAGTTAACTCTGCAAAATCTAAGTTCTATTAAAACTGAACTTAATGATGATGATCAACATTTGAGAAAGGACACAAAGAATTCCTGCTACGATTCAATGAAAAGACACGATAAATCAAGTAAAGATACGATGATATTTATGCATAATTCAAACTTGGAGGGAAGGTGTCTTTACAGTCGAGATCGATGTAGTAGCAAGTAAAACAGAGACGAAGGAAGACATAAGAAGTTCTGAAAGTCTAAAGAAATCAAATTAGGGAGGCAAGGTGGTGCTAGGGAAGGCTACAGGCCTGCAAGGGGGTTGTAACCACCTTCCAGTAGAAGCTGGTAAATAAGGGTGTCGTAGCATCCCGTTAGTTGTAGCTAACAAAACAGGGGGTGCTAGCCTCCTTCCAGTAGTAGCTGGTAAATAGGGCGTTGTAGCATCCTTGTCTGTTGTAGTAGGAAAAAACCAGGGTGTTGTAGCATCCTTGTCTGTAGCAGCAAGCAGAAACCATTTGTAAATATAATTTTGCAGTTATAGGAAGTGTTTGTGGTTTTGCCAGTTGGGCTTCCACGATAAATTTGCGTTCTTTGTATCTTGTTGATTCTATTTGTTATTTATTATTTTAAAAGTGGTTAAAATTGTTAAAAATGTTCTAACAATATTTCACCCCCCTCTCAGTATTATTCAATATTCTAACAAGTTTTGGCTGTGTGATTTTGCCTGGTTGGGTAAAATCAAGTTCTAGATTGTACTGTTCTATATCTTGCTAATAAAATTATCTCCTCAGACTGCTGCATTGGTTTTCCCATCGTGGATTTTTCTGGGGGTTTCTATACCCAAAAATATTGGTGTCTCTATTGATGTGATTACTGTTATATTTTTCTTAGTATTTATTTTCTGCTGCAATATTTGTAAAGAAACTCATTTGTGGTTATTAGTAATAAAATAGGTAAAAATACTGGGTAGCTTAAGATTAGGGTTTAAGGAAATTTACATGGTATTAGAGCTCATCTGAGCAGATATGAGAGAAAGCAACAGTATTGGATAGATCGGGGGCAGATTTATTGAAGACACCAACCTAGAGCTTGACATCTAGGGTTTGAGAGGTACACCTGATAATGGCCGTACAGTTGAGCGTCGAGGATAGACTCCAAGGGGCTTAGAACTTTGCTACATGGAAAGAGAGGATCATGAGGATCCTGGATGTTAGTGATGCAAATGAGCACATTGACTCCAAGAAGGTTGTGCCCACAGATTCGATAGAGTTGGCTAGGTGGAAGAAGGTGGATTCGAGGGCCATGTTGATTAGCTTGGATGGGGGTGAAGGATCACATAGTCCCTCACCTGTCCGGGAAGAAGACTGCATTAGAAATATGGATGGCTCTAGAAAGCCTTTACCAGAGTACCGGAAGATGGTGCTACAGGAGAGATTGAGAATCAGCAAGATGACCAAGGGTGCAGGAGTGGTGCTGAAATAGAAAACCCCTATCTTTACGGGAACTTCCAATGCAAATAGGATAATGGGTCCATAAAGGAATAATAGTAAAATATATATCTTGATAAGATAATAGGTGGTTTTAAAATTTACATTTGATTGGCTTTTATGAGCCCATTGTACCTTTTCGTAGAAAACATGAGCCTTGATTTATAATTGTTTTTTATTAGCAATTAATATTAATTGTTATCTTATTACTATGATGTTATATATATATTTTGACATAACATTTCCTTCCCCTTAAAGGGAAGCTTTGTCCTCAAAGCTCATTGAAGACACGGGTTATGCCTAATTTTTTCTTGAACCATCATCTCTAGATCCTTTCTTTTAGTAATTGCGACACTTGATGAAATGAAATGATACGAGTTACGAATTCCAAAGAAGAAATGTTGCATCTTTGCTGATGTAGTCCACCTGAAATCTATTTTCATCTAAGCTATTTGATGGGCTTGTGGGGTGTTTTTTCTTGTTTGTTGTTTAGTATGTTGATTTGATGTTCTTGCTTGTCTGATAACATAACTCTTCTGTGTATGTTCATTTTGACCATGTCATTGGTCAAAATGACGTTTATAATTGGGGTGTCGATAAATAGTTTTTGTTGTTTGTTTTTCTGCTCGATTGACTTCCTTTTGAACTGTGACGAAGACTGAATTTGTATTTATTTCTTCTTCCTCAACAGGAATTTGTTTTCCAGAAAGTCTGGTTGCTTCCTTCTGGATTTGTGCTACTTTGTTCTCCAGTAGATTGTTATTACTCTGAATCTTCTCGAACCTGTCGTCTTGCGAATTTTTGTCCTATTTTAACTTCTTGATTTGTTCCTCTAGTTCTTGATTAAGATTTCTTAGGCGCTCGTTTTCTTCCTCCTTTTCCAGTATTCTTCCTTCGAGGTCTTGATTGGAAAGTTCCGTTTTCCGACTATGTTTTAGCTTCTTGATTTTCGTAAGTAATGGCTTGTTATGAATTCTTAGTCGAAATAGTTCTTCGGTATTGCTTGCTAAGTTGCCATTGATTTTCTTGTTTTCCAGTTTGTGCATTTTCTTAATGTTGTCATACTTCTGCTGGAGTTTTTCTTGCTGTTGCTGATGTTGACATATCTTTGAATCTTGATCTTCTAGCTTCTTATGGGCTTGCGCCAATTCACTATCTTTGTCCTTGAAGAGCTTGTTTAAGTGCTTTATGTTTTCTTTGAAGTCGTTATTGCTTCTATATGCTGATTTTTCGTCATTTTTTGACTTTTTGATCTGGTTTTTCTAAGTTTTGATTGTGACTTTTCAAATGTGATATTTTCTCATCCTTATTTGATACATTTTTCTGATCCTTCATTATTTTTTTCCAATATTTTATTTTGGATTTCAAAGGTATGATTCCTTTGCTCTTGAATTAGTTTAACCAATTTTTGCTTATCCACCTCGCATTGTAGATAATTCTTGGTCGCTTTGTAGCGTTCTAATAGAGCCAATACTGCTTGTAATTGTGATTGTAATTCTGATTTTTTAAGCGTCATAGCTACAACTTCTAGACGATAACTTGGTCTTCCTTGGATTCCAATGTGGTTCTTTCAAAAAAATCTTCTTTTAATCTTTTCTCTTTTGTTTCCAAATAGTTATTATTAAAAATAATAGTAACTATATAGTTATTATTATTATTGATAAATATTAAATTTTATAAAAACAATTTAGGGAAGGAGTCAAAATATGGTCATGAAATATAATAATAATAATAATAATAATTTGTATTATTATTATTTATAACGTTTGGATAAAAGTTAAATAAAAACAATTTATATAATAGTAAAATAATATTAATTTTTTATTAAATTTTTTATGGCTATGTAGGGTTACGTGGGCGGTGGCAGACGCTTACGAGAGGGCCACGATGGATCGTGGAAAAGCAGAATTGGAGTGAGTCTCACAGTGTGGACAATGGTGATGAAGTGGAAGCGTGGTCGCAGAAGTGGGCGGATGGTGGTCATTAACTGATGTCGGAGCTTAGAGTTGAGGAGCAGAGCGCGGAAGGGGGATGGAGATGGCAATGATAGAAATGGCAGACAATAGGATATCCATGAAGGATGATGGTGCAGGAACAAGGGAGAGTTGGTGGTTGAAGATCGCAGGTAGAGTGGAGTGGCGTTGGACAACTGGAAGAAGAGCGCAGCGTGTTGCGAATGGAGTGTGGAGGAGTCGATGGGGTGGTGTTAAGATGTGGGAGTTGGGTGGGAAGGTGGTGGAGTGAAGGTGGCAATCGGGTGGAGGGGAAGTGAAGGCGTTGAGAGTATAAAGGGGGTCGTGAGGTTATAGTAGAACGAGGAAGGAGTAGGTGAACGTAGTTTAAAGGGAGTGTTGGGGGTGTATGGAGTGCCGGCATGTGGTTTGTGGAAAGTGGAAGCGGTAGGGGGTGTGAACTCTACGTAGGGGGTGGGTGGATGGAGTATGGAAAACACGAAGTGGAAGGAATGGATAGGGAATGAGGGCGTTGCTGTGTGCAATGCGCAAAGAGTGTGAGAACACGAATTGTAGATTAGTGGGGATCGTAGGTTGTGGGGACGAGGGATGAATGTGTGGAGGTGTGGGTGCGTAGATAGGAGCGTTGGGAGTGACTGCGATGGGGAGAGGAGGAGTTGAGGCATGTGGAACCGAGGAAGAAAGAGAGAATGTAGAGAGAGCTTTCAAAATATTTGATTTTGATGGCCATAGGCCTAATTTCAGAGAAACTCTGACAGTATTGGTTAAAAAGAAGAATTAGTGGGGCACAAGGAAGGGCTAGCTTTGATACCACTGAGACATAAAAGATTTGTTTTTACGGGAACTTCCTACGCAAATAGGATAATGGGTCCATAAGGGAATAATAGTAAAATATATATATTGATAAGATAATAGGTGGTTTTACAATTTACATTTGATTGGCTTTTATAAGCCCATTGTACCTTTTCGTAGAGAACCTGACTCTTGATTTATAATTGTTTTTTTATTAACAATTAATATTAATAATATTAATATTAATTTTTATGTTATTACTATGATGTTATATATATATTTTTACATAACAGCTGCCTTATCTCACAAGGCTCACATAGATGAGGGATGAACTTGGAGCAATGGCCTCTAAAATCGAGGATGAGGAGCTAGTTCGGATAGCCCTCATTGGCTATTCTAAGCCATGTGATGTCTTTGTCAAAGACGGGGTGTCTAGGGAGAAGCTCCCTGATTGGCAAAGATTGTGGGACGACTTTGTGCAGTAAGAGATTTGTATGGGTCAAGGTTCAGGTTCATCAAGTAATGCCCCATAGATTGTGAATGAAGAGGCTCTAGCCTTAGCGAGCAAGGGCAAGAACAAGGCAATTAAAAAGGAGGGTGGTAAGGAGAACATTGATATGTCAAAGGTCAAATGTTTTATCTGCCACAAGCCAAGACACTTTAAATCCCAGTGCCCGGACAGGAAGAAGAAGAACAATACACAGATGCCAGGTTTTGTAGAGGTGGAAGAGTTCAACAAAAGCTTCGACGAGGATTTTTGTTTGATAGCGTGCATGGGAAGTGAAACAAGCAGTAGCATATGGCACATTGATAGCGAAGCATCCTGTCACATGACATGACATAAAAGGTTCTTCAGAAGCTTGCACGAGGGTGGAGTATATCTCCACATTGAGTTAGAAGATGATGCGCGATATCAAGCGCAGGGAGTTGGTATTGTTTTGTTTCAGAGGGAGTTTGGGAAACCAATCAGTTTTGCTGACGTCTTATATGTTCCGGGTTTGACGAAAAAGTGTTTGATTTTTACAGATTATTTAATATGATCTAGGATCTTATCTAAGAGAATAACATGCACAACAATAATCACAAGAGACAAGAGACAAAAAGATTTTTCCTCAGGGAAACCATAAAGGAGAAACCCCCGCAACTTCCTTAGAGATATAATGAGCAACGATAGCAAAAGTAAAACCCAAAAGTAGAAAGATGATCTTCGACAACTTCTCTCTCTCACTTGTGCGAGCTTGTCTTCTCTCTCTCATGTGAACTTGATACGTGAGTGTATGTGTTCAAATAGAGAGTCACTCTCTCTATTTATACTTTATCCTGACTTGAGTTTTTCCCTCAACAGAGCCGGCTTCTCTATGATAGTCTAATAACCCTAATACAACTTAACTCTGGGGTCTAATGCCCCAACATACAATGGAGGGTTAACCTCAATGACTTTACATGACTTAAATACAATAATGTCTCTCCCAATCAGAGGAATAAACATCTCCATCGGGGTACAATAAAATACAATATGAAATATACAAGTGAATATCTTCCGAAGTTACAATTACATTAACACTTCCTCTTAACCAGGAAGGTATTCTCTTGACACAGACATCAATACATATAGTCACAAGTCTTTAACTTTGGATCATCATCGTCACTGCTGTTGCTGTCCTCATCATCTCGATCAAATGGTGCTATCTCTTGAATCTATTCGTCATAGGAAGTTCTATAGAGCGAACCCTTTTTCATGCTGGATGTAGGCCTAGCCTCCATGTAGGTCCCCGAATCATCAAGTAGGTATAGCTCAGGATTTATTGCCTTGCAAAACTTGAAGGATCTCCCAGAACTGATTTTATGCCTCTGCAAAACCTGAAGGAGCATCCCAGGACTGATTATATGCCTCTGCAAAACCTGAAGGATCTCCTAGGACTGATTATATGCCTCTACAAAACCTGAAAGAGCATCCCAAGATTGATTATATTCCTCTGCAAAACCTGAAGGATCTCCTAGGACTGATTATATGCCTCTGTAAAACCTGAAGGAGCATCCCAAGACTAATTATACGACTCTGCAAAACCTGAAGCCCTACTATCATCTTATTGTCACTCGGAGCACAGCCCAGATGCACACATCTCGACCACAGCCCTTACATCTGCACCATGGGAGGGCACACCTACCACCATGTGAGAATGGCTCTCATGCGTCTGCATCTTTCGAACCCATCACCTTCGCCTAGGAGGAACCTTGATCTGAAGTACACCAAGCTTCTCTCTGAAGTATTCAAACTTCACTCTAGTTAATGGCTTGGTCAACGCATTGGCTATCTGCTCTTCCGTCGCAACATACTGGAGCTTCATTGCTCCTCTCTGCACCATATCCCTGATATAGTGGTACTTGATCTCAATATGTTTCGACTTGTGATGGAACACTGGGTTCTCGGACAACTTCACACAACTCTCGTTGCCACAGAAGATACAAGTCGCCTTTAACTGGAGATCAAACAAATTAGACAGTGGCTTCCTAAGCCATACTGCCTCACAACTAGCTGAACAAGCTGCGACATATTCTGCTTCGGCTGTACTCAGTGCCATGCAGGACTAGTTACTGCTAAACCAAGAGATCACAACTGATCCCATACTGAAGCAACACCTCGAAGTGCTCTTCCTATGTAAGGCACTGCGATTCCAGTCCGAATCAACATAATCCTGCAGGTTAACCTTTTGATTCGCGTCATATCTGAGCCCATAATCAATTGTATCCTTAATGTACCTCAATATATAATTTGGAGCAACCAGGTGAACATGTCTTGGATCCGTCAGGAACTAGCTCAAAATGTTCACAACAAAGCATATGTGTGGTCTCGTGTTTCTCAGGTACATCAACGACCTAATCATCTGATGATACATCGTGGCATCAACTGACTATGATGAAGCATCGCAAAGTAGCTTCAATTTTGATGCCATGGGTGTGGCGATTGCCTTGCAGTCTATCATCCCAAATCTCTTCAATATCTCTACTGTATACTTCCCTTAACCAAGAAAGATTCCATCTATACTTTGCCACACCTCCATACCTAGAAAATAATGCATCATACCCAAGTCCTTCATCTCGAACTTGACAGCAGGCTTCCTCTTTGTATCTATAATCAACCCATCCTCACCTATCACAAATAGGTCATCTACATATAGTAGGAGTATCACTGGGTTCCCTTCCTCAACCTTGTAGTAAAGGTTGGAGTCCGCTTTACTCTTGGTAAAGCCCAAACTAGTCAAGAAGTTGTACATCCTACTGTACCATGTCTTGGGCGCCTGCTTCAATCCGTACAAAGATTTCTTCAATTTGCACATGAGTCTGTCTATCATGTGTCTCAAATCCGAGTGGCTGCTCCACATACACTTCCTCTTCCACTACATTTAAAATATGTTGTCTTGACATCCATCTGGTGTATCTTCCAATTCATTATTGCAGCCAGGGATAGTACTGTTCTGATAGAGGTGTATTTGGCTACAGGTGCAAATGTTCCTCATAATCTATCCCTTCTTTATGGGAGAAGCCACGTGCCACAAATCTCGCCTTGTATTTCTCTATGCTGCCATCTGCAACATGCTTGATCTTGTAGATCCACTTGGAGGTCACAACAGACTTCCCTTTTGGTCTCGGGAGCACATCCCAGACATCATTCTTCATGATCAATTGGTACTCCTCGATCATGGCATCCTTCCATTCTTTATTTTCTGCTGCTTCCTCATAACTGGAAGGTTCCTTGTTAATGATGTCGCACATCAGGGTTACATAAGTGGAGTATAGCCTAGGTCTCTTGCTTTCTTTGTGTATTCCTTCTAGAGCGCCATATCTCTCTGCATCTAGAATTGCCTCTCGTACCGATGCTGGTTTCCTCTTGTGAGAATTCTTCTCACGGGGTGGATTTACAAGTTCTTGAGGTTCTTCCATTTCTCGATCTTCTTCTGGAGTTGCTTCATTCATGTTGTATCTCGGATCCTGAGTACTTCTGCTTCTTCAATATCTTCAATAGGTAGTTTTATGGATTTGTTGTATGCTGAGTTTTTGTCAAATGTCATGTCCCTGCTGATATCGATCTTGTACCCTAGAAAGTATATTCTGTAAGGCTTTGAGTTTTCACTATATCCCACAAATATGCCCTTCTTTCTTGAAGGGTCTAACTTCATTCTTTTCTCCTTCGGAATGTGTACGTACACCGGGCAACCAAATATTCTGAGGTGGTTGACTTCTGGTTTCTCATCGAAGAAAGCTTCTTCTGGTGTCTTGTTGTCTAGTATTCTATGTGGAGCACGATTTTGTACATACATGACTGTTCTTGCAGCTTCTACCCATAAATGCATAGGAAGATCTTGATCATGAAGCATTGCTCTTGTTGCTTCCATAATCATTATATTCTTCCTTTTTGCAACTCCTTTTTGTTGTGGATTGTATGGAGTGGTCAACTCTCTCTTAATTCCTGAATTTATGCATAATTCCTTGAACTCTTCTGATGTGAATTCTTCGCCATTGTCTAATCGAAAATTCTTGATTTTCTTTTTCGTGTGATTCTCCATCAGGGCTTTGAATTCCTTAAATTTGTTGAATACTTCATCTTTGCTCTTCAAGAAATATATCTAGGTCTTCCTAGAAAAATCATCAATGAAAGAAACATAATATACATACCCACTCAACGAACTGGATGACATTGGAGTGCACACATCAGAGTGGATGAATTCCAAGATTCCTTTTGCTTTGCTCTTGCTACTTGGAAATGTCTTCTTTATGTTCTTTCCCTTTGCACATCCTTTGCAGATGCCTTCATGCTTTGTTTGGATTTCAGGAAGACCGTAAACTGCTTTGCTTGCAAGTGATAGTGCTCTATAGTGCACATGTGCAAGCCTTCTATGCCATAATTCACTTGGTTCCATGGATTCATGGACCAATGCTTGTTCAGGTTGGCCCTTTAGTTTGTATAAGCCTCTCTGTTGCTCTCCAATCACTACTGCATCATCTATGGTCTTTCCGTTTGGCCACATAAGAACTTGGCCATCAAAAAATGCAACCCTCATACCTTTTGCATCCAATTCAGATATGGAGAGAAGATTCTTCTTGAGTCCTGGTACATATAGAACATCCTTTATCTTCAAAGATTTTCCAGAGTTCAACTTGTAAGAGGCTTCACCACTTCCTTTTATGGGATATTGGTAGTCATCCCCAAGTTTCACCTTGTGGGGTGACTCATGTTCAGATAGATTCACAAAGGATTTTTTAAATCCCGTCATATGCTTGGAAGCCCCACTATCTACAAGGCAATCATTGCTGCCATGTGAAACAATACAAGTGAGAGCTGAAATCAGAACATATTCTTCCTCGCTTGGAGAATCTTCACTGTCTCCTCTGGTTCTCTTGCTGGGAGGTTCATTATCCTATGTTGTGTGAGCATGATGTCTTTTGTTGTTTTTCTTCTTATTGTTCTTGGGACAATCTCTGGAATAATGTCCCTTCTCATCACAAGTATAACATCTGGCATTTGATAAATCTCTTTTGGTTCTTCTGAAGTTATCTCTCTGATTCTGGTGGTGGTGTTTTCCTTCTTGTGATGAGAGCGTTCCTTCTTATTATTCTTGGTGTGTGTTGTGGGAGCTTGGTCTTCATTTCCCATCTTTTCTTCTCGAGCTACAAGTTGAGCTTCTTCTTGCGAGCATTCCGCCCACAACCTGCTGAAAGTGATTAACTTCCTCCTAGCACAAATTCCTTGAATAAAGGAGTCCCATGATCTAGGGTGACCATTCAAGGTGGTCATCACAACTTCTCCATTTTCTATGTCTTCTCCCACAGCTTCAAGTTGTTCCTTGATTTGAGAAACTTTTGAAAAGTATGACTATATGGTTCTGCATTCTGAATCTTCACATTCTTCAACTGGTTTCGCATGGTCATCTTCCGATTTATGTTCTTTCCTTCAAATAACTTGGTCAATGAATCAAACATTTCTTTAGGTGTCTTTAGGGAAGAGACACGTGGGATAAGGTGATCCTTGATGGAATCAACAATAATCCTCTTGGCCTTGACCAAGTTTTTCTTATGTAAGGCTTTAGCCTCATCTCCCTCTGGAACTAGAACCTCTCCACTTATGTAGGTGTCCAATTCATTTTCTTTAAGGACAAGTGAAATCCTATACTTCCATGCTCGCAAGTTATCAGTTCCTTCAAGCTTTTCCTCAAGCTTGGTGTGGTGAGATATCTTTAATGAGAATCTGAAATGGGAATACAAAATATTTTGATCGTACCAATTTGAGATGCTCGGGCTAGATCTGGAACTGGTCTTCTGCAGTTCTAATTTTCTGGTCCAAAGTCACATTAGGGTTTGACTTTCTTGGAGTTTTACCCAACCAAAAACTTCGATCTTGGTCTCTAAATTTTGATTTTGAGGAGGAGAACAATCCTATGCTGGGTCCACTTAAAATTCCACTTCTGTGAAAAGCCCTAATTTCTCGCAATAGTGACAGGCAAAAAGTGAAAATGCTTGAAGTCAGATTCTGCCTTGACTGGAAGATGTGCCCTCTCAAGGCGAGTTAGCCTAGCCTCCTTTCCTTGATGATCTGTGGAGAGACACCCAAAAATTAAGAAGCGTAGCTTCTGCAGTTGCACTATGCCTTCTTCTCAGTTTTTCTCTGATACCATGTTAGATTTTTACAGATTATTCAATATGATTTAGGATCTTATCTGAGATAATAACATGCACAACAATGATCACAAGAGACAAGAGACAAACAGATTTTTCCTTGGGGAAACCATAAAGGAGAAAACCCCTCAACTTCCTCAGAGATAGAATGAGCACAAATAGAAAAAGTAAACCCAAAAGTATAAAGATGATCTTCGACAACTTCTCTCTCTCACTTGTGCGAGCTTGTCTTCTCTCTCTCATGCGAACTTGATAAGTGAGTGTGTGTGTTCAAATAGAGAATCACTCTCTCTATTTATACTTTATCCTGACTTGACTTTTTCCCTCAACAGGGCCGACTTCTCTAGGAGAGTCCAATAACCCTAATAAAACTTAACTATGGGATCTAATTCCCCAACATACAATGGAGGGTTAACCTCAATGACTTTACATGACTTAAATACAATAATGACTCTCCTGATCAAAGGAATAAACATCTCCGTCGAGGTACAATAAAATACAATATGAAATATACAAGTGAATATCTTCCGAAGTTACAATTACATTAACAAAAACCTTATATCCAGTTCCACCCTGGAGGTCAAGGGTTTTTAGGTGAAGTTCTGTGATAGGAAAGTGTATATTAGGCCTAAGGGGTCAAATAAGAGCTTGGATCGGGTGATTGGGATCCGAAGCTGGAAGATGTACAGACTACACATAGAGTCTGTAAAGGCTTTTGTCAGCAGTAGAAGCAGTCAGGGTGAGTTGTGGCATAGGAGGATGGCACTCTTACACCATGGAGCACTGCAACATTTGAGACAGGAAGTTATTGGAGTTCCTCAGGTACAGGAGGAGAAGCATAGCCACTGTAACGGTTGTGCGTTGAGGAAGAACATTAGCAAGCGTTTCCCACAGAGTGAGCACAAGTCTAAGGGGACCTTGGACTTGGTGTATTCGGATGTTTGCGGACCCATGAGTGTCGAATCTTTCAGTGGCTACAGTCATTGCGTCACGTTCATTGATGACTATTCCGAGAAGCCCTGGATCTATTTCTTGAAGGCCAAGTCAGAGGTCTTTGAGCGGTTTCGTGAGTTCAAGACTCTCGTGGAAAACTAGACAGGGAGGAAGATTCAGGTATTGAGGACGAACAGCGGGGTTGATTACACCTCCAAGGAGCTCTTGTAGTTTTGTTCATCGGAGGGGATAAAAAAAAAGCACACAGTTCCTCATACCCCGCAATAGAATGGAGTGGCAGAGAGGAAGAACATGACATTGGTAGGAGTAGCCATGGCTATACTATTTGATCAAGGATTGCCACTATACCTATGGGTCGAGGCATACAAGACCGCAGTTTGCATTCAGAACATGTGTCCACGCACAACTTTGGGGAGGAAGACGCTCGAGGGGGTCTTCAGAGGCACTAGGCCAGATGTGAGTCAAATACGCATATTTGGGAGGGTCTACTATTGTCACATCCATGCTGACACTATGAAGAAGTTGGACTCTTATGGTGAGACGGGGCTACTGGTTGGTTACAACGAGACTACTAAGGCATACAGAGTATATATTCCAGCTCTCAAGAGAATCTTAGTGAGAAGGGATGTCCAGTTTGATGAGGACAGAGCCTTACGAAGATCTATGGACTCATCGGAAAAGGAGCAGCCAACATAGGACTCAAGAAACTGGAGGAGGCACAGGTACAAGTACAGGTACAGACACAGGGCACAGGTTCTAATTGTCAGAGGGAGTCCGATGGACAGGATCCTTTGGTCATTGACTTGGAGGTTGAGTTGTAGTAGGAGGAGGATAATCAATACTCGCAACATGTAGACATTAGGCCACGACCTAAGTGGTTTAGGTCCACAGTTCAGGATTCAAGGCAAGTGACTCTTCCACAGAGCTCCGTGAGGCAGAGCAAACTACCAGATAGACTTAGGTAATGGCATTGATGACAGGGTTGATTAACTTTTTTGCCTTCCAGTTTCGAGGAAGCTACTCAACATGATGTGTGGCAAGAGGCTATGGTTGAGGAGTATGACTCCATCATGAATAACCAGGTGTGGGAGTTTGTGCCGAGGCCAAAAGGAAAATGAGTGGTTGGATCCAAGTGGATCTATAAGGTAAAGCATGTAGCAAGCGAAAGCGTGGAGAAGTACAAGGCGCAATTCGTGGAAAAGGGGTATTCATTATTCACAGGAGGGAGGTATTGACTATGAGGACACCTTTGCCCCTGTCGCCAGATATTCTTCCATTCAGACTATTATCTCATTAGCAACAGAAATGGGTTGGTGCATTCATGTGATGGACGTGAAGACTACCTTCCTCAACGGAATTATAGAGGAGGAGGTATTTATTGAGCAGCTTGAGGGGTTCGAGGTGGAAAACAGGGAGTTGCATGTATGTAGGTTGCAGAGAGCTCTTGATGGGTTCAAGCAGGCACCTCAGGCATGGTACTTGAGGATTGAGAACTATCTACGGAAGATGGGATTCCAATGGAGTGAGGCCGACTACAACCTGTGCTTCTTGTTAGGTGAGGTACCTCTCATACTGGTTTTGTATGTAGATTTTCTCTTTCTTACAGGATATGAGGGGCTGATCAAGGGTTGCAAGTCCAACCTTGCAGTTGAGTTTGAGATGAAAGAATTTGGGTTGATTTTGTTGCTGCCTAATTCGCACCTCTGGTCACGTGGCAGAAATCTTCAAGCCACTGGGTGCGACCTTAGGGCTAAGCAAGAATCAAGTGCTGTCACTTGATCTTGACTCCTCCATCTAGGCTCTCTCCTAGCGAAGCCAGGGGGTGGTCCCTAGTAAAATAATCTAAGGTTGTTTTAATTTATGACAATAAAACAACTAATCTAGGAGATATAGCACAAGTACTGAAACTAAGATAATTTGCAAGTAACTTAAATCACCAACATAAAATAATATCCATTTAACACATCAATGAATTTGAAATAACTGGAAATAGATGATGCAATAGATCAGCGCTAATGGAGTGCTTACATCTAAGAGGGTTGCTAGTGATCTGTCAAGAAGTATTGCAATTGTCTTGGTTGGTTAGTTTTAGAATTATTGAGTGAGTAATTAAGGAGTGGGTAAATTGTTGATCAATTTTATTAAAACTGTGGTAATGATTTGATTATTAAAGGGAAAATGGTATTCGAGATATACCTGAGGGGTACGAAGAATAGTTCGGATTTACTTGGAAGTGGCTCTCACATTACGGGAAGTGGCTAGATGGAGTTGTCAGGTTGTGTTCAATATTACACCAACAAGGGTGTAGCCCAACGGCCCACGGGGCCCCGTGGTCACTTTCTAGTAGTTCTCGCTTCACTTGAAGAATTTCCCCACTAACGAATAATCTCGAGTAACTTCCGGATTTTCACTTTTGGGGTTAATTGAATTATTAGACTAATTACTAGTCACTCCAATCCCTTTCTGATTGTCCCATTGATCCAACCAATGGCCTGCAGTGTTCACAAGAGCATACGAGAATTGAAGCCTTGTTTATTTTAAGAGTTTTAAGCTTAAACGTGAGTTATTTAAATCACAATACTGATACTCTCGTTTTCGAGAATATGGTCAGATTCGTTAATGTTAATACAAGAAAATAAAAACTTGAAATAATTAGAAAAATAAAAAAAAATGAAAAAATATGCGAATCCCCCTTGGGGGGATGGGGTGTGGGCACTTAGCTTCCCACTTGCTTCTCTTTCTTACGATGATTATGATAAGAATATTTGTGTTCCTTTATAGGATAGGAAACACAAATTTAGGATAGGCAACACAAATTTACAAGATTTGAAGCCTTCGAAAATGGCCACAGAAAAAGAAGTAAGAAGAGGGGACTCCAAATAGCTTAGATTAACCGATTAAAATATAAAGATTTTAGCATAAAATATTTAACTGCTTTCAAATATAAATTTTGCAAATTTTGACAAGTACTTGATTGAGCTTAGGTCTATAAAATATATTATATAACTTTTAAAATCAGATCTGAACTGTTAAGTGCATATAAAAATCAGGTTATTATGATATTCTTTCAAGTATGAATAAGATTTAACTATGCACAGAGAACTAGTAACTGAAAATTTTAAAACTTTATGTGATGAAAAGTGAGAAAGAATGCTCCAAAAGCTTGGAAATTTTGGGCAATGGAGTCCTCAAGTGGAGAGAGGAGGGACTTGGATCTTCTTTAGATGAACGTAGAGGTATGATGGAATCAAACAAGTACCAACACTCCTTTACACTAGATATCCCTGCACAGTTTGAACAATGACTACACCAAAGTGTTATATCCAGGAGTACCTATGCAAAAGATTAAAACTTATGCATACAAACTAGTAAAGCATACTAACAAGTAAAGCATACAAATCTAAGATCTACTCACATAAATAACTCAGAGAAACAAATACGAAACTACTTATTTATCCTCTTCTACTAATTATCATTAATCCTTCAAAGACCAGTTAGAACAACAAATAATGTAGGAAGAAACCGATACAGTTATATCTCATGCAACACCAAAAATCACCACACACTGATGCCCGACACAAGTATGCCTCCAAAGCCTTTTGATTTCAATCAATAATGCAACAAATGTATTACAATAAATACAGGAGCAGAGGTTCCATTATTGTGATTGATGTTCTATTTTTCTCAGTATTTATTTTCCACAGCAATATTTGTGAATAAACTCATTTGTGGTTATCAATAATAAAAAAAATTTATATACTGGGTAACTCAAGATTGGGTTTTAAGGAAATTTACAAATCTCTATTTCATCCTTTCGTTGTATGTTTCTTTATATGATAGTTATATGTTGTATCTTTACCTTAATTTGAATTGTGTAACCATAAACATTTATTTATAGAGTAAAACTCCAAGAGCTTGATTGGAAGGGGTTTCTTCGTTAAACTCTTTTGCTTGTGAACCCTAGTTCACCCTCAACTTCATCAAGTAGGGTTTGGGTTAGCTCATGCAATTGTACTCCCTTGGTGACATATTTAGCAAGGCCCTCTTAGATGGTTATCTTTGAACTCTATTTGCCCTTGATTGGATTGGCACTAGTCCTTGGATTGATCCCTTTCATCCTCCAATCACCTCTATTCTTTTTGATACTATCAAAAGGCAAACATTTTGCTAGAGCTACTCTTCACATCAGCTTATATTTTATTTTTATAGCTGTAGTGATCAAATCTTAGGGAATTCCCCCTTCAGTTGGAGAAGAGCCAACCAAAAGTGCAGAGAGGGTTGGGTGGGGTGACATCGACCTTGCTTCTTGAGTTCCTCTTGGGCTAGAGCATTACTTATTTTCTATGTTGCACGGGGACCCATCCCTCCTAAAATTTCACTCGTTCCGGCGTTTCGGGGACTTTGAAACTCCTCAGAAACGTCCCCAAAAGGTCGGGGACTCCATTGGGGACTTGGGGACTTTTTTCCGTACCCTAAACGTACCCCAAAAAATAGGGGACTTTTCGAGGACATCCCTGAAGTCCCTAGACCAGTCGGGGACTCCCACGCGTCCCCTTTCATGTACATTGAAAAAAAATTAAAAAAAATTAAAATTTAAAAATTTAAAAACTTAAAACCCTACCCTTCATTTATGCTTAGATAGACTCTTCCTTTTGCATATAAATTTCAAGTTTTAAACTTTAAAGACTAAAATATTTATGTGATTACATTTGTAGACTTTAGTCTTTTATGTTTCATGAATGATTCATAACTCTTAACTTTTAAATTAAAATTGAAATTTTTATGTTTTTGAATTTTTCAGTTTTTTTTATAAAGTTTACATGGCAGATATTTTAATTTCATGCTGCAATCATGTTCTGATTTTTCATTTTTATGACTCATTTATCTCAAACAAACGCTGCAAACATGTATGTTTTGATGTTTCAATGTTTCATTATTTCATGATAAAAAATCATGGAAGCTATTTTAATATTCTGCTGCAAAGATTTTTTATTTTATGATTTATCTCAATGTAAATAATTTTTATTTTTAATTATATATATAATAATTTATATATATTATTTTTAAATTTTATATTATATAATTGTCGTCCCCAACCTACCGTCCCCTGAAAAATTGGGGGTGCGCTTTAGCCGTCCCAGAAACTCGTCCCCGCGTCACCTACGTCCCCCCGTCCCCAAGACCAGTGCAACATAGCTTATTTTGGACTTTAATCACACATGGTAGTTGGAGAGGTAACATTTTTGGTGTTGTTGTTGAGGAGGAAGTCGATTTCCTAGAAATTTGAAGACTACGCTTTGTGAATGAAGACCTTGGTTCCCATTTCCTCTACAAGATGAAGAGGTGTTTTTTGTGGTGGAGCAGATGACAGAGGAAGCCTTAATATTGAGGTATGATGTGTTGTCGTGAGTGAAGGCATGTCGAAGCTCGTTGTGGAGATTCTTGCAATCTTTGTCGTACCACAGGTTCACGGGGTAGGAACTTGGTTATGAGAAAGGGAGGTCGAGCAGGTGTAATGAGGGAAGGTTTTAAGCATAGCTTTCCAAATGGTGGAAGAAAGATAGGTGTATTTAGCAAAGATAGATTCAAGTACACAGGGATTTGAGTCTTCGACATGGACACGGTAACCCCCAGAATCAGGACACATAGGACACATTATGTACATATATTTTTTAAAAATTATATATATTAAAAATATAAACATATAGATCCAAATTTTTACAAATATTCAATAGAAATCAAAACCAATGTACATTTAACATTAGTAATTAGTATTACACATTTAAAAGCCTTCAAATCTTCTTCACCTACGCTAAAAACACTTGTTAGAGCTCTCTCCACAATTGCAAATGACAAAAAATAAGTCAAAATTCGGTTTTAAAGTTGTCTTGGGCATCCCTTCTGCAAAAAATGTGTCCTGTTTCCAGGACACGTCCTGACAGGCGCGAGACACGTGTGTCTGAAATCAGGACATGCTGGAGAGACGTGTCCGACATGCTCTGTCAGCGTGTCCATGTCGGACATGCAGACATGGGGCATGCTGCCCTATATGGACGTGTCTGGTATCACAGCTAAAAATATATATATCATTTATAGTTTTATTACCTATACTTGCCGTTACCTGAGGTTTTGGAATTGTTGCCTTTGAAGCTAGTAAGTACCATTTCAGAATGTTTTGTCTTTAGTCTTACCTCTTTCATGCAACATGGCTAAAATATAATCCCACTCTAATTTGTAAAATGATTTATGAAAGTCAATCTTTAGGAAGGGTGCATTTTGCCTAATCAGTATTCTCTCATGTAATTAGGTTGTCAAAGATGAGCCTTCCCTTAATGAATTCAGTTCTATCTGGGTCATTATCCGTGTTGCTACAGTAAATACTAACTCAGCATTTTGTGTGTATGCTTGAATGTTGATTATGAGGCTATAAGCTTTTGTACATAATATGAAATTATATACCGAGACGGTTTAAATATGTAAATTCTTGCACAGTTTCTTTGAGCTTAAAAATACCTGCAGTGTGCAACCTTTATCTTTTATCCTATTTATTCATCTCTACTTTTGCAGGCTGCAGGAGATGCTATTCGGCCCCATTTACCAGAGTTGGTTTTTTGTATGTTAGAAAGTCTTTCAAGTTTAGAAGATCAGAGGCTTAATTATGCTGAGGTTTATTTACTATACCTACTGGCTTTTACCAATTTGTTTTCATGTATTTTGATCAAGTTCTGACTTATTGACTAGTACTTTTGGAGCTCAATGCCTCAATTCTAGAGGTTCTTTCGTTTATGGAATAGTTTTAAACAAAACTGAAGAGTTTTAAGAATTCATAGCAATTTCGTTTTGTTTCTTTGTTGTTATGCTAAGTTGTGCTATTTTTCACAGCTACATGCAGAAAGTGTTGGTATTCAGAAAGAGAAGTTTGAAAACTTGCGTATTGCAGCTGCAAAGGATTCTCCTATGTGGGAAACTCTTGATCTGTGCCTGAAACATGTCAACCCCCCTACTTTAGAACTATTGGTTCCTCGTCTTGTTCAGCTTGTTCGTTCAGGAGTGGGACTGAACACAAGGTATTGAACTTAAAATCTTTTCTTATGGTGATGTTATGATTATTATTTATTTCTTGCAGATCCACTTTATAGATGGCTCTGGTCAAAAGTGAAACCTTTTATTGACGAATTTTGGAAAAATACTCTAAAGGTGAAAAGACATGTTAGACTGATCAGTATTAAAAAGATAGATATTTTATTCTGAAAAATAGAATCACTTGTTCTATATAGTGGCATCAACCACACCTGCATTAGTTTAGTTCTTTGCAGCATTACATGGGCAATGTTATTACATAAATCAAACAAAGAAAAAAACCAAGACTAATTCAGAAGAGTTATCGGTATTGTATTGCATAAATGAGAAAGTGAAGGCTTTCTAGTAAAGGCTTAAAATGAGGTCAAGTCAATCCATGTTATGAATATGGGATAGATCGGAAATTTTTTTAAAGTGAAATAAAGCATAAAAGCATAAAAGTGCATAATAACAAAAAGTCTAAAGTGACTTTTATTAGTGCCGAAGTCTAATATCTAATTGACCATTATAAGCTATGTTTTACTTTAACGCCCTCCCTTAATAGTCAGTCTACTAACTACACCAAGTTTATCTTGGAATTTTACGCTTTTCAAGATCCAATGAGTTGGTGAAAATGTCTACAGTTTGGTCCTCTGGGAAAATACTACAACTTAACAGTTCCATCTTCTACAAGTTGTTTGATGAAGTGGCAATGTATCTCAACATGCTTGGTATGCTCATGGAAGATTGGCTAGTTTGATCACCCCTTGACTGTCCCAAAGTAGGGTGTCAGCTCTGTTTGCTGCATCTTCATAATTGATAGCATCCTCCTAAGTCAAACTGCCTTTTCTGCTCTCACTGCTCCATGATAGTTTCCTTATGTCGATGAAAGGCTACTACCTATTGCTTCTTGTTTCTATTTGCTCTTACGTCTCGATGATCGTCCCTTGATCATTCTGCTCCTCAAAGATCTCCAATGGTGTTGTGCTACCACTTGGGTCTCTTCTTGGGATCCTTCTCATCCAAGTTAGTATTGTCACTGTAACTTGGGCTACTTGTACATATGTCATCCAAATGCTAATTTAGTCTATTTGCATAATAAATTATTGGCCTGTATCTGGGAGACTCCTTAGAATGTTTAGAATCTTCCCCGTTTTAGGTGTGTTAAAAACATAATAATACATATTACTAAATATTAAGAATCAATTATTGATAAATAAGGTTAGCATTTAATGAAGAGTAAAAAAGACACACCTGTTCACTATTGTGGCTAGTTAATGCCTATGAATATATACCATGACAAGAGCATTGTAGTCATCATTCATTCATCAATTATACTTTTATATATCTTCAATCTATATTGCAGAATACTTTTGTGTTATAGTGTTTCTGCTGCATTGGTATCCGAGTGAAAGTTTTTGTGGGTCAATTTCCTCAATTCGAAATTTTTTTTCAAATCAATAATAACATGGATTGTTATTCACTTTGTCCATATAAATGTGTGCTGTGTAATAAAAATTCCATGTGACTCTTCTATGTACTCTCTGCCTATACAGATCTGCTGTCAATTGTTTGTACGAGTACCATATCCAGCTGTCACTCGTGCGGATTCTCCATCCGTACCAGTCGCACCATCATCCGTATGTTTTGCGGGGTATTGTCACCATCATCTGGCGATTTTTTGGGAAATCGCTGATTTTTTGCCGTTTTTTTAACTATGACTAAGACTGTGATATCTCAAGAATATTCCCCCCCAAAATGTTATGCTTGTCAGTCTGGATAGGCTTCTCCTCTCTTTAGCTTCCTAGTCCACTCGTGGTGAACTCTACTAGCCATGGGAGGTGTCTCAAGGAAGTAATCAGTATTGTAATAGTTTGGGAGATATAGAAAGATGCAGTTAGGGTTTGAATGATTCAAATCGCTTCCCTTGGTGAAATGATCAAATCGATTGGAGATTGACAAAGGTAAGAGATGGATCAAGTTTAGATTGAAACCCTAACACGAAATTCGCTTGCTACACACAAGAGATCGGTCAGTCAGCACTCAACAGGCAAGATGTCAAGTATACGAAGTGAAATTGGCCCTCTTCCACCTGGAGTGAGTGGGTTCAGTGACTAATGCCTTGATTTGGGGGTTAAATGGAGTCCAATAGAAGATGCCTAGGTTATAGATTTGCCCAAAAATGTACAACCGAAATTACAGAAGTGGCCAAAAATTGAAATAACTGAGTATACGAGTGCAATAATTTTTGTTGACAATTGGTTGCAAGAAGCTATGCTAAAATAGATCCAGATAAATACCTTGTTCTAGATGGTCGATTTGGGTCCTTTCTTGTAATGAACAAAATAAATAATAAATAAGCATTAATAAATCTTAACAATATTGAAGATGCACCTTATGAAAGGTGGTGTCTCATCACCAAGGCAACCCTTGCATTGTTATTTATACAAACCAATGTTGCACGACTCGGACTCGGCAAAGACTCGGCTGGCATATGACTCGCCGACTCGGGAAAGACTCGGGAAAGACTTGGGCCAGACTCGGCTAGACTCGGCAATTAGGAAAAAGATAAAATATGGTGCATTACCTGATAAACATAATCAAATTTTGTATGCAAAAATTTAAATAGTGATCATAGATTCACTAATTATAAACGATAAATCATAAGCCATATGGTATAAACCATAACCATAAACCATATACCATAGTGATTTGAAAATCAGAAATGACAGCAAGTTCAAAATTTAGTCTCATAACATAAAATAGAAAACAAAAATAGACAATGTCTCCATGTACTCGAGTCTCATGACTAACTACAAGTACTCCTAAAATATGCCCTCGAGGAGCTAGTGCCAACATCGGTAGACTGAAGCAGCTGTGAAGCAGGTGTATTTGGAGTTTCCATTTGAGAATATGGCAAACTAGAGGGATCTTGAGTCTCCTCATCAAGCCAACTCAAATCATCAGGGAACTCCTCCTCCACAACCCACTCAGACTCTAAATCATTATCATCCAATAAAATTGGATCTAGGTCCTTCGGCTGAATTTGTTTTGTGAGCAGTCGAAGGTTGTAGTAGATGAAAACCAACTTCTCCAACCTCTCATGCTCCAACCTGTTCCTCTTTTTGCTGTGGATGTGCTTGAATACCGACCAATTGTGCTCACAACCTGAAGCGCTGCAGGGTTGACTTAAAACTTTGATAGCAAATTCTTGTAATTGTGGTGCCTCAGTGCCACAATCTATCCACCAATTGGCTGCAAAAATTAAAAACAAGAAAAATTGCAAGTTTTGCAATGCCAAAATTGAAAAAGATAACTAGCAAATTTAAAAGCTAAGTTCTAACTTCTAAGTTATAACAATTTAGTTTTTCCAAATTGAATCTTACATGGCATTTTCTTGTCTTTGAGTCGTTGGGTTGAGCTGAATCCAAACATGCCAGATGCTGCTTTGTACATATCACGTTGCAAGTTGATTTTGTCTTGAATTTCTGGATTCAGGAGCATCTTCTCAATGCATATCATGATACCTCTCATCACCTCAAGATCACCTTGAATGCTAGAGTTTGGATTATAGAATAAGGTCGGATTGAGATATGCTCCCGCAGCATGCAATGGTGAATGTAGCTGCTTGTCCCACCTGGAATCAATAATCTGCCATATACGGAGATATTTTGATGAATCCCCCTTATAGAAAGCCTTGATGGCCTCTTTGGCCCTATCCATGCCCTCATAGATGCATCCCATTGCAGGTTTCTCTCCATCCATGATCCTCAAGACTTTACAAGTGGCTCAATGAAGCTGACAATTTCAGTGACTTTCTCCCACAAACCATCTCCTAAGAGAGACAGCTTTACAGCAACTGCATCTGGTTTTGTGCTATCTTTCCATTGTATCCATTCCTGGCTACAAAACATCCGTCTCAAAGCTTGGTACTCATTCAAAAGGATTTGGAGGGAAAGAAAGGTTGTGGCAAACCGTGTGATAGCAGGGCGACTGAGTTCACCCTGTGTGTATTCCCTCATAAAGTTCAAGACTCAAGCATGGTTATAGATATACTTGGTTATTTGTTTGCACTCTTGCACAACAGCTTGCACCCATTCCATCTTCCCGATGTCCTCCAGCATCAAGTCTATGCAATGGGCAGCACATGGAGTCCAAAAGATGGTGGGGTATTTTGCAAAAAGCAACCTTCCGGCTGCCACATAATTTGCAGCGTTGTCTGTGACTACCTGGACAACATTTGCCACCCCAATTTCTTCCACAACATCAGCTAACAATGAAAAAATCAAATGTGCATCCTTTACATGCGAGGATGCATCAATGGATTTTAGGAACATGGTTCCTTTGGGGTAAGCTATAACAAAATTAATGATTGTTCTGCCCCTTTGATCTGTCCATCCATCAGACAAAATTGTGCAACCTGTAAACTTCCATGATTTTTTAATGGTCTCCAATTGTTCCTTAACACACTCGAGCTCCTCATCAAGCTCTTTCGCCCTAAGTGCATTATAAGAGGGGGCTTTGTATCCAGAGCCAGCAGCTGCAATGGCATCAACCAGGGGCTGATAAAAATATGACTTTGCATAGTTAAAGGCTGTTATGGTACCAAAACCTCCTCACTGCCATATTAGCCTCCTTTCTCTTCTTTTCATTGAAGCTCTCCAAAGAAGGTTGAGATCCTGGAGTTGTACGAGGAAGGAAGAACGAAGAAGCTATACTTCTCTTTAGTGCAATAGTTGATGAGGAGGACACTCCTGTACTATGATTTGGTGGTGGTCCTATTGAATCTCTACCTATCATGGAAGTTTCAAACTTGTATCTTGCCCTCTTTTCACTTTGTTCTCTAATGGCATCCAGAGCAGATGCCATTCTAGCTGTGACTTCATCAGGGCATTTGTCACAAACCACGACATCTTTGCAAGCAATTCTTGCAAGGTGGTATTTCAACCTATTTACACCCCCAGACATATGGGTTGAGCAGAAATTGCAAATGACCCTGTGGTCATCATCGGGATTCACCCGCACACAATATTTCCACGCTGAATCAAGAGGCCTTCTAGCCTTGGATTAGGTGCCATGGAATCTGAATTGTAAAAACATTAAATGTTCTACATTAATAAACAATAAAACATTGCATTAAATTGACTGTTTGTATTTGTAAACAAGATTATAATTTATTATTAAATTGTTTTTTTTGTGCCTGTGTGGCTAAGTATCTCAGCCCATAGGTCTGTGTGGCTGAGTATCTCAGCCCACATGCCTGTGTGGGCAAACAAAGAATAAATAAAAACATTTATATAAGTTTAAGTTGAAGTTGCTTCTGCTGAAAAAAAAAGCCAACAAGTCTCAGCCCAAAAAATGATTACCCAAGGAAACATTTTTCAAAGTAAAATTTCTTCATTTTGTTTAGGTTGGACTGTCAAAGTTGTATGGAATCATGGATCCTTTAGTAAATTGCCATTTCTCTAATGCATTATGAAAGGAACATAGTGAGTAAATTTTAAATTAATCAATCAAACTTTGTCGCTTATCAGGAAAAATTAATAGAACCAAAAAATTATTTGCTTGTATGATTGAGAAGTAGACTCTCATACATGTGCCACTTACATCATAATGTCAATGCAAAATTGTATTGAATATATTGAATATATTGAATAATTGTATTGAATAAGAACACATTCTTGTCCATGTTTATTTTGAAAATGAACAGTGTGAGCACTATTTTTAAAATATACCAACTAAATATATTTTAAACTTTTTTTAACCTTAGAGAATCAAGAACCTATTATAACCAGGTTGATATGAAAAATTGAAAGCATTGCTGGAAGCCATATAAGAAGACAGAAACAGTGAAAACAATAAATAAAAACATTATAAATAAACCATTATATCATTGTTGGAAGCCATTATATTTAATAATTAATATTAAATTAATAAATAAAAACAAAATGCAACATTCTTATAATAAACTTAAAATTAAATTTTAATTTTAAACTAACTTTAAACTAAATTTTATGCAAACTTTAAATAAAAATCAACTTTAACTATAAGTTTATAAACTTTAACTTATATATTTAACTTATAAATAAAAAAACTTCATAAACATTCTTATTATAAACTTTAAATTAAATTTTAACTTTAAACTAAATTTTATATAAACTTTAAATAAAAATCAACTTTAACTTGAACTATAAGTTTATAAATTTTAACCTATACCTTTATAAACTTTAACTTATAAATAAAAAACTTTATAAGTTGAAGTTTCTAAACTTATAGATAAAAACTTTAACTTATGAAAAGGTTAAAAACTTAAAATTTCTATAATTTTTTTATGATTAAAAAATATTAAAAATTAAATAACATTATATTATAATTTATATTTAATAATTTACAAATCATAGTAATAAATAATAATAAAACTAATAAAAACAAAACTTAAACTTATACAGAAATCTAAACAAAATGTAAACAATAAACAGAATATGAAAACGGCAATACCTGTGATGGTCGTGAACTCCACCTCCAGCAGCAGCGAAGGCATTCCACTCGAAAGCTCAGAGCTGACACTGCAAAATTCAAAGCCCACACTCCATGAAGGCACTTCAAAGTTCAGAGCCCACACTCCAGCAGCGAAGGCACACCACTCCACTCCACACTCAGAACTGATAAAACGAAAACGGAAATGGATGATGGATGAAAGGAAATGGATGGGTGAATGAAACGACCTGCGTGGTCTGTTTATAGCCTCGTGAGGTGCCTTTTCCCTCCAATAAAACCAACTTTGACACCACAAAAATCGCGGGTTTTTTTTGTGGCCCAAGTCGCACGACGAGTTCCGGTGAGTGCTCGCGATTCCGGCGAGTGCCGAGTGGTCAGCCGAGTTTTCGGCGGTTACCCGTTTTGGCGTCTGACTCGGGCCCACTTGTGAGTACCACGTGAGTGGTGCTTCATTGATACAAACACCATTCTCTCATTGTAAACCACCATTATCTTATCAATCATATAAGATATTACTTTTCCTTCCATGGAGTATTTGTGTTAGTTACACTGGGTATTTGTATAAGAAATGATTTTGTTGTTCCAGAAATGATTTTGTCATTTCTTATCTTATCAATCATATATTTTATTTATTCATGAATTATTGTAATCGGGCTTATTTGTGCTGGTTATTTCCTTGAGAAATGATTTTGTTGTTTCATTTCTCCTCATTCAACATCACTGATTAGATCAATATTTTACTCCAAATTGTTATCACAATTCTTGTAGCAACCTAAACAATTGATCCTATTCAAGACGACAAAGAAAGATGGTTGCTAAAGCTGTGACCCTTGAGGACCCTACCCCCCAAAAATATGCTTTGGTTGTCACTCGAGGTAGGTTTTTGTCACTTTAATCTACCTAGGATACTAAAGGTGAACTAAGCTAACTATGGAGGAGACTTAAGCTTGGTAGGATACTTGAGCCAAACAAAAGTTTGCTCACACACATATTACCAAAATACTTGGAATAATATATAAAAATCCATTTGGATAAAATAATATATGTATAAAAGTATGAGGTATGATAATACAACTTGAGGGTTCGATATATATATCGCCCTTTATTAATGGTCATGTCTTTTCGATAAGACACTTTTTTTTTATAAACCTCTTTATTAATTAATCCTTGTAATTATTATTATTATTTATATTTATATATATTGTATTATGTTATATATTTTTATATAACATTGCCTTCCTCTTAGAGATGCTTTGTCTTCAAAGCATGATTATGGAAGACTTTTATCCCTTGTTCTTGCTCGTAACTCTTTCTTGTGATCTTCTGTGTTGGCAGCTACAACGCTTAACGAAATGAGACGATACATTCTTTTAAACATTGAGTGAAAATTTTGTGTTGTTTGTGAGTGGTCCATCCGAGATCTACCTTCAGTGGAACTATTTGTTGATCGATTGTTTCAATATAACTTCTCATTTTCTGCTTCCATACAAGTTGTCGATTTTGTCTTCGTACTTTTTCAATGTGGTAGTTGGTTTGTCTGTAAGAAGAATATTGCTTATTTTCCTCTTGACTTTGTCGTTGGTCATTACTACTCTTTGGATGATGACAAGGTATTCAAGTCTCTTGTGGAATATTTGTGGAAACTTCAACTTTTTGTGCTTCTGGTGATAATAATTCAACTGAGTGTGTATTTGTTCCTCTTTTTGGTGTTTGAATTTGAGTGTCTGATGACTTTGCTATTGGGTCAGTCATCATTTTTTGCGATCTAACTCTTCTTGTAAAGTTTTTTTTATCATGCTTTAGTTTTGTAATTTGTATGAGTAAGTCTTGATTATGTCTCCTTAAGCGTAAGAGTTCTTCCTTATAATCTGACTTGTCAACTTCATTTTGAACATCTTGATTCTCTTGCTCTCTTTCTCTTAACGTTTTTATTTTCTCCATCAATTCTTGATTAACCTTCTTTAAGGACGAATTTTCTTAATTTTTTCCTGATAATTTTTGCTAGAGGACTTGTATCTCCTCTTCTAACTTTTGATTGCACTGTGTTTTATCCTTCATCTTCTTGATTTGAAGAAGCAATTTTTTATTATGATCTCTTAGACAAGAGATGTTAAAATCGCAGCAACAAGAAAGGTCTTCCTGCATGCAAAAGTCGTTGCATGCAGAAGACTTAAGTCAGGAAACCAGTTGTATTTAATTTACTTTTCCTAAGTTTACTTTGGAAAATAAATTAAAATACTTTTAATAAAATGAAAGTGAAATTAGGGATTTTGCTTTTCATAAAGTTAAAAAAGAAAGGTCAATTGGTGATTAGGACACACACTTGTATTCCGACAGAGACAAGATACAGATAGAGAGAGAAAGTTAGAGAGAGGATTTAGCTGGGAAGACGGAGGAGCGAGCAAACAAGATCATCGAGCTACCAAGCAGGACATGGCTACAAAGATCGACATGCGGTAGTTGTAGAGGAAGGCCGTGCAGATAGTACGGATTTCATACAGAAACTGTACAGCTGTACAGATTTGCACGTGTGGAAGGCCGTACACTCTCGCAGAGGGGTGCTGGGGTTCTAGCTGGGATTTGCCCAGTGATTCTGTCGGGTACTGCATTAGCTAGGTTTGGGTGATTTGCAGTGATTGTAAACGTTCCATATTTTCTCATAATAAAATCCATATATGACTGTTGCCCTGGTTTTCCCATATTGGGTTTTTTCGGGGGTTTCCATACCCAAACTAATAGTGTCAATATTGTGATGTGATGTTGTGATTTATTTCTTAGTACTTTATATTCCGCTGCATACTTGTAAAAGATACTCGTGTGGTTGTTAGTAGAAATTTTGAATACACTATTTAGCCCTAGTTTGAATATTATAGGAAAATTTACATGGTATTAGAGCTCTCATGAGCTAAAGCTGAGAGATTTGTAGTAGCAGTGATAGATCAGGGGCAAATCTATTGGAAGACACAAATTTGGATTTCTAGATCTAGGGTTTGACAAGTAACACTTCAGTATGGCTGTGCAGTTGAGAGTTGAGGATAGATTCCAGGGGGCACAAAACTTTCCTACATGGAAAGAAAGGATCAGAAGGGTCCTGAACATCAGTGATGTTGAGGATTAAATTGGCTCCATGAAAGTTAAGCCCACAGATTTGACAGACTTAGCAGCTTGAAAAAAGATTGATTCCAGAGCCATGTTGATTATCATGGATGGAGTGAAGGACCATATAGTCCCTCACCTTTCCAGGAAAAAAACCGCAGCAGAGATTTGGATGGCTTTGGAGAGTCTGTACCAAAGCAAGAACGAGAACCGGAAGATGGTGCTGCAAGAGAGGATACACAACACCAAGATGGCCAAGGGAGAAGGAGTGGTGCCTTATCTCACGAGGCTCACACAGATCAAGGATGAGCTTGGAGATGTTGGCTCTAAGATAGTGGATGAGGAGGTAGTTCAGATAGCCCTCAATGGCTTCTCTAAGCCATGGGACACCTTTGTCAAGGGTGTCATGGCTAGGGAGAAGCTCCTTGATTGACAGAGATTGTGGGATGATTTTGTGCAGGAGGAGACTCGCATGGGTCAAGGATCAGGTTCATCCAGCAGTGCCCCACATATTGTGGATGAGGAGGCTCTAGGCCTTACAGGGAAGAGCAAGGGTAAGGAAAAGAGGAAGAAGGATGGTAAGAAGAACATTAACATATCAAAGGTCAAGTGTTTTATCTGCCACATGCAGGGAAACTTTGCCTCCCAGTGCCGACACAGGAAGAAGAAGAGTAACAATCAGATGGTTGGATCTGCAGAGGTGGATGAGTTCAGCAGGAACTTCGATGAGGAGTTATGCTTGATAGCTTGCAAGGAAAGCACCATAGGGAGCAGTATATGGTACATCGACAATGGAGCATCTAGTCACATGACTGGACAGAAGAAATTCTTCAAAGACTTGCAGGGGGGCGGAACATGGATCCACATTGAGCTGATGATGTGCGGTATCAAGTGCAGGGAGTTTGCACTATTTCATTTCAGAGGTAGTTTGGCAAACCCCTCAGTTTTGTTGATGTATTATATGTTCCGGGGTTGACTAAGAACCTTATATTAGTCTTCACTCTAGAGGACAAGGGATTTCAGTTGAAATTTCGAGACCATAGAGTTTACATCAGGCCCAAGGGGTCAGATCGGAGCTTGGATCGGGTGATTGGCATCAGGAGCGGGAAAGTGTATAAACTACACTTTGAGCCTGCAAAGGCCCTGATCGGCACTAGCAACAATCAGGGTGAGTTGTGGAATAGGAGGATGGCACACTTGCACCATAGAGCACTGAGGCACATGAGACAGGTTGTCATTGGAGTTCCTTAGGTACAGGTGGAGAAGCATAACCATTGTAAGGGTTGTGCTTTGGGGAAAAACATCAAGAAGTCTTTCTCATAGAGTGAGCACAAGTTTAAGGAGCCCTTGGACTTGGTGCATTCGGATGTATGCAAACCTATGAGCGTCCATTCTTTTAGTGGTTACAATTACTGCATAACCTTCATTGATGACTATTCCAGGAAGACCTGGATCTATTTCCTGAAGGCCAAGTCAGAGGTCTTTGAGAGGTTCCGAGAGTTCAAAACTCTCGTGGAGAACCAAACAGGAAAGAGGATTCGGGTGTTGAGGACAGACAACGAGGCTGAGTACACCTCCAACGAGTTCATGGAGTATTGTTTTGCAGAGGGGATCAAGAAGGAGCACACTGTGCCCCATGCCCCACAGCAGAATGGAGTTGCAGAGCGAAAGAACAGGACTATGGTAGGAGAAGCCAAGGCCATGCTATTTGATCAGGGATTACCACTATTCCTTTGGGCCGAGGCATACAGGACTACAGTGTACATTCAGAATAAGTGTTCCCACACAACTTTTGGGAGGAAGACACCTGAGGAGGTCTTCACAGGCACTAGGCCATATGTGAGTCACATTCGCATATTCGACAGTGTTTGTTATTGTCATGTTCATGATGACACTAGGAAGAAGTTGGACCCTTGTGGAGAGAAGGGGTTACTTGTTGGATACAACGAGACTTCGAAGGCATATAGAGTTTACATTCCTGCTTGCAAGAGGATCATTGTGGATATCTATGGACTTACCAGTAGAGCAAGAACCAACACAGGATTCGGGAGTTAAAGTTGGAGGAGCCAGATGTACATGTATAGGTACAGACACAGGGGACAGGTTCTAGGAGTCAAAGGGAGTCAGGTGGACAGGATCCTTCAGTCATTGACTTGGAGGATGAGCTGCAGCAGGAGACAGATATGCAGCAGCCGCAACAGGTTGACACTAGGCCAAGGCCTAAGTGGTTCAAGTCCACAGTTCTGGATTTCAAGCAGGTAGATCCTCCACAGAGCTGCATGAGACAGAGCAAACCACTACTGAGACTCAGTTATATGGAACTGATGACAGATCCGATTAACTCTGAACCTTCTAGCTTTGAGGAGGTTGCACAACATGATGTGTGGCAAGAGGCTATGGTTGAGGAGTATGACTCCATTATGAAAAACCAGGTATGGGAGGTTGTGTCGAGGCCACAAGGGAAAAAGGTGGTGGGATCCAGATGGATCTACAGGGTGAAGCATGCTGTAGACAAAAGCGTGGAGAAGTACAAGGCATGCTTCGTGGCAAAGGGCTTTTCACAGAAGGGAGGGTTGATTATGAGGAGACTGTTGCCCCTGTTGCCAGGTATTCTTCGATTCAAACCATTATCTCACCAGCAGTTGAGATGGGTTGGCGAGTCCATCAGATGGACTTCAATACTGCCTTCCTGAATCGAGTAATAGAGGAGGAGGTATATATTGAGCAACCAGAAGGTTTGATGTGGAGAACAGGGAGACACATGTATGCAAACTACATCGAGCTCTTTATGGGCTCAAGCAGGAACCTCGAGCATGATACTCGAGGATTAATAGCTATCTACAGGAGATGGGATTTCAGCAGACTGAGGAAGATCACAACTTGTACTTCTTGACAGGCGAGGTGCCTCTCATACTGGTCTTATATGTGGATGATCTCTTTATTACAGGACATGAGAGGCTGATTGGAGGCTGCAAGTTCAACCTTGCAGTGGAGTTTGAGATGAAAGATCTTAGGTTGATGCATTACTTTCTAGGCTTGGATGCTTCTTCATTGGATAGGGGAAGTATGCAGTAGAGATCTTGAAGAGATTCAGGATGGAGGATTGCAAGCCTATGGCCATACCTCTAGTTTCCAATTGGAGGAAGATTGATGCATCAGGGTTAGACGGATTTCAACCTACCTTGTATCGTCAACTAATCAGATCGCTTATGTATCTGGTCAACACTCGACCAGACATTAGCTTTGCAGTCAACTCTTTGATTCAGTTCATGGTGGACCCTCGGAGAGTGCATTGGACGGCTGCGAAGCACATACTTCGCTACATCAAAGGTACAGTGGAGTATGGATTGGTTTATGAGCGCAGAGCGAGTGTCGATATTGTGATGTCTGGGGGTTTCCATACCCAAACTAATAGTGTCAATATTGTGATGTGATGCGATTTATTTCTCAGTACTTTATATTTCGCTGCATACTTGTAAAAGATATTCATGTGTGGTTATTAGTAGAAATTTTGAATACATTGTTTAGCCTTAGTTTGAATATTATATGAAAATTTACAAGAGATCCCTTCTTCTTTATTTGCGATAACTTTGTCGAACCCTTCCTGCATCTTCTATATTGATTTCTTACTATCTTCAAAGATAAATTTTGGAATGTTTTTTAGGTCTTCTGATGTTAATGGATCAGACTTCAATGTAGAATCCTGTAATGCTATCTTTTTCTTGTTGTATGGAAATGTTAAAAACTTCTTCGTGTTTAAAATGAATGTCCCTAGTGTTAGGATTATTAATCCTCCCTTGTCCAAATTTGGTCATATGTCTAAATTGGGAGTCATGTCTAAATCAGGAGTTCATCCAGTCTATTTATAGTCATTAACACCATTGGGTCCACTTGACCTAATTGGGGCACATGTTTCAGTTACTAAAGTGTGGGGAACACTAATTGATGCTCACTGCCACTGATTGCACTTGATTGCATCAGTTTAGGAGCCTCCTAGACCGATCCCTACAATTTAGGAAGCCACTGGGAGTGCCGAAACCAACCAAGGTCATTTCACTTCAGTTAATGACTAGC
>LPNX010928978.1:0-12830 GCA_001517045.1 Pseudotsuga menziesii | reverse complement strand
TTGTATGTTTGATTGTGTGACAGGTTATCAGCTTCTCTTACAGCATTCGCTACAAGCAGCCCTTTCTTCTCACTGCATTCGCTACAGCAGCTCAATTCTTGCTACTACATTCGAAATGGCTCATCAAATAGAGCTTCTCACTCCCTTCAACTATCACCAGTGGAAGGCAGACATGGTGGTGATGCTTTGCACCAAAGGGCTCTTCAGACTCATAGAAGAAGCAGAGGAAGAGCCAGATTCAGATAAAGACAAAGCTAAGTACATGAACAGGCTTGATGAAGCCCATGGACACTTGCTCTTCTCAGTCTCTAAAGATATTTGGTTCCACATTCTAGAATTGAAGACTCCCAAGCTGGTTTGGGACAAGCTTGCCTCCCTATTTGATAAGCATGATGAGATGAGGATCCATCAGCTAGAAAATGATCTGATTACTCTCAATCCATCCAATTTCGAATCTCTGAATGCATTCTTCACCAAGTTCAAGAACTTGATATATCTGTTGAAGCAATGCAAAGTGGAGAAGGATGAAGATCAACTCATCCTTGCTATTTTCACAAAGCTCAATTCAGACTACTCAGTCTTTGTATCCACCTTCCAAATAGTAAGGCTCACTACTCCAAATTGGAAGATGCCCACTCTTAATGCTTTCATCCAACCTCTTATTTCTGAGAATGATAAATTGATCCAAATGGGGATCATTCGATCTCCCAAAGATCTAGTTCTAATTTAAAGAGGAGATAAGGTAGCGAATGACAAAGGGAAGCAAAGAGGTGAGTCCCCTGTGAAGAAAGAGCAGTCAAAAGAACCTTCAGGTTCTAAGAGAAGCAAGAAGAATGGCAAAGGCAAGGTCCTCTGCTCTTACTGTGGAAGGGGCTTCCATTCAGAAAGCTCCTGTATGAGAAGACAACTTGATGAAATGGCTCTTCTCTTGAAAAAGCACAACATTTCTGTACCTGCTAGCGCAAGGAAGGAAGACTCTGAAGAAGAAGAAGAAGAATACCAAAGGAAAGGACATGCATTGGAGCCTTGCTGCACATCAACACCTGTCTTCCTCATTGATTCTAGAGCTTCCAACCATATGGCTGCATCCAGAGAATCATTCTCTTCTTTTCAGTCCTTTGATGGTCCTAGTATTCAGATGGGCAATAACAGTAAAGTCAAAACCAAGGGGAATGGCTCTATCCAACTTGAACATGGAAGGTTCAAAGATGTGCTATTTGATCCCTCCCTAGCTTCAAACCTGTTATCTGTCTATCAGATGACTTATACTGGATCTCCAAAGGGAGTGATCTTTGGTCCTGACTCAGTGGAGATCACAGATATCCTACTGGGAGCATCATAGCAAAGGGTACTGCAAATCATGCTTCAAAAGCATATGAGTTCTCACATTTCATGCCTCCTTCAGAACCAGTGCACTCTCAGCAGCCACCTGCAAGGGAAGGTAAAATCATTGCATCTACTTCTTTTACAGCTTCTACTAGTATTGCAGATCCATCTATATCAGTTTATGACCTTGAGATTCAGGGTGACTCAGATCTAGATTCAGTCCCTACTTCCAAGTTGGAAGCTAGGAAGATGACTGGAAACTCACCTGACACTCAGAAAGGAAAGACTCTTGCGCTATGTCATGCTATTTTACCTCCTTCAGGGAGATGCAATAGACTTCCTATAAGATGTAATATGGCAAGGGCCCAGTCTTACTACATTCAGAAGAATGGATATGATCATACACCTCTTCATTCAGCAAGAGACAAAGCTTACATTCCTCCTTCCTCCCATCATCATTTTTGGAGAAGAAGGAGAAGTCTACATGCCAGGCCCCAGAATACCGGTGCACAGCACACCATGCATGCTGCTTCACTACCTCACAGAGATGAAGATTGTAGCAACATATTTTCAAGTTTTTCAAACTTGAGACCTAATTCTACCTACTTAGCTAGAGGGAGGGCCTTTTTTCCATGTGGTTTTTGCCCCAACTCCTTGTATTAAGCAGTTACTTTATTTTACTTGATGTAATGGGTGACCTATGGTCTTAGTTACCAGGGCCCGTAGTTTGTCCAAGTTAGCATTTAGGGGGGGTGTTAGGATTATTAATCCTCCCTTGTCCAAATTTGGTCATATGTCTAAATTGGGAGTCATGTCTAAATCGGGAGTTCATCTAGTCTATTTATAGTCATTAACACCATTGGGTCCACTTGACCTAATTGGGGCACATGTTTCAGTTACTAAAGTGTGGGGAACACTAATTGAGGCTCACTGCCACTGATTGCACTTGATTGCATCAGTTTAGGAGCCTCTTAGACCAATCCCTACAATTTAGGAAGCCACTGAGAGTGCCGAAACCGACCAAGGTCAGTTCACTTCAGTTAATGACTAGTCAAGCTAAGTTAGGAGTCAGTTACATTCAGTTCTAGTTCTCTACATTCAGTTAGCTCTAGGTTTACTTGACTGCACACATGTGGGGCGCATTTCTCACCTACCACAGTCAGTTAACCTTAGTCAACATTGAATGTAACACTTGAGTTGTGTTTTAGAGCTCCGATGAACTTCGGTTATGGTTTATTCAAGGTCAGTTAACTACTGAGTCCTCCGATAGTGATTTAGACAAGGTCTTGGCTACCTACAGTCAAGTAGAGTCTAATCAATTCGAACTTCCTCATGTGGATTCAAATTGCTTGTGGCTATTAAAGCCATTTTACTTCATTGTAATTATCATCGGATTACTTTTTGATTAATGAAAGCATTCACAGCTGCAAGCCTTTTTGCACTGTTTCATTCTTCAATTACTGAGTAAATTGTGAGATCCACTTTGTGAGTTGTGTATTTGTCTACAGATCTATGTGCTCAAATTTACACCTAGTGTTTCCATCCAGGGTGCATCCATAATTATGTCACCGTCTTCATTCCATGAAGATTTAACCTTGAATTGTGAGACGACAGTGTAATCTCCAATGTTTAGTTGTAATAGTTCCAAGTCTTTCTCTTTTGTGGGATGATCTAAGTAATATCAAAAGACTTGTGAATGATTTAATTACAAGCCCTAAGAACAATTTGACTTGCTATCTTCACTAGATCATACACACTCAAATAAATGAGCAAGTTAAAAACACATCATAGGTGGAAACAATCTCTAATCCCAAGAGTGAATTGTTAAGTTTAAGAGATCAATGCTTTTGATGGGAAATGGAGTCACAATTGAGTAAATGAGGAAAAAGGCAAAACACACCCTTTCGCAAGAGATTCGACCTCACAAAAAACTTTGATGTGAGTTGATTTCAATAGACAAATGCTTCAATGAATAAAGATACGAGGTTAGAATGCATTCGCTCTGCCCAATGTTGTCCCCCTAGGGCAAATAATAATGACCCAAGAGAAAAAATGATTTCTTCCCAAGATATTTAGCCTTTGCAATTCAAGATAAAATCTATTTTGATTTTGGTGGGATTTTAGAGAGACACCAAGACAAAACAATATGAGGATTGAATGAACTTAGTCCTTGTGCAATATATTCGACCCCTCAAAAGTTAAAATAAAATCATTTTTATGAATCGTAACCAAATGAAAGAGATATGATAAGTTCGATTTGGATTCTAGATAGACACCTAAGGAGAAACCACAAGAAATCGACCTTTCCACTAGTGCATTTAGCCCTTCTACACTGCAACTAAAATCGTTGTGATGAACAAATGCCAAACTTACGGAAAAAAGGCCAAAATGGGTTTGACCAAGCTCTTAGATTAACGCCCTAGGGGAAACACAACCAAATCATATGAATTTGGCCCCTCCACAAAAGAAACAATCCCTTATCTTGTAAAATTGACCTCCACACTTAGAGAAATATTCGATTTTTTCCCAAACAAATTGATGCAAGAGAAGAACGATAGGGTTTATGGTGAATTTGTGAGGGTTTACACTGATGCCATATGAGAAACAAGAAAAAGGACCTCTCACTTATGAATTCGTCCACCACATTTAATAAATTTGATTCTTGATCCAAGTTAAGGAAGGGAACGCGAATTCACTTGGTTGACACCCTTCATAAGCACAATGAAAAAAATATCAAGAGGAATCAACCTTCCTCCACTATTGATATGATTTAGCAAAATAGAAATTAAATTTTATTTTATTTTTTGTGTGACATATGGTTTGGAGAATTTATGAATTGAATAATGGGTCTTACCTTGATCTAGGATGGTTGGAAGATTTTGTCACAAAACTCAATGACGCCAAATAGATCTTCTCCTTCATCTTCTTGATTCGTTCGGGAAAACTCGATGAAATTCTACTTGTGAAACAAGCGAGATAATTGTAAAGAAAAATGGTAATGACTAAAAGTAATTTCATTGATTTCTATATAAAATTTGATCCAACAAGGAACATAAAGGAATAACAAAAGATAGATGACAAAAGCAAATCAATCTCATTCACAAATAACTCCCTGTCGGAAAGAGTCCCCAATGTGCTCAGGTCACTAATTGGAGATATCGTCCTCCCTTCTTGTAGATGATAAGCTCGATAGAAATTGTCCTCAAGAAGAAGAAAAATGGATCTAGTAGTGAAGGAGATTACAAAGACAAAAATCATTCCACATTCATCCCAAGATACAAAAAAATTGAGCCACCAGACAAATTTTATTATTTCTCCAAGAGCCAAAAGTCCTTTACAAATGATGGGTTCACTGTCTTTTATAACCAAGAGAGTGACCAAATCCCTAATCGACTTTTTTAAAGGGACTATTGAGATTAAAAGATAAAAGTAAAAGATCAATGGTGGAGAGCTGTGATACCATACACACCCATATAAGGCAATGTGTCTCATGTCTGCGTGTCTGACACGGACACGTTGATCGAGCGTGTCGAACACGTCTCTCCAACATGTCTTGATTTCGGACATGCGTGTCTTGCGCCTGTCAGGACGTGTCCTGAAAACAAGACATGTTTTTTGCAGAAGGGATGCGCAGGGACCACTTTAAAATTGAATTTTGACTTATTTTTTGTCATTTGCAATTGTGGAGAGAGCTCTAAGAAGTGTTTTTTGTGAAGGTGAAGAAGATTTGAAGGATTTGTAAATGTGTAATACTAATTACTAATGTTAAATTTGCATTGATTTTGATTTCGATTGAATATTTGTAAAAAATTGGATCTATATGTCTATATTTTTAATATATATATATATATATATATATATATAACGTGTCCTACGTGTCTTGATTCCGGGGGTCACCGTGCCTGTGTCCTTCGTGTCTGATGTCCTCGTTTCAGGTGAATTAGGTGGAGAGCTAGTCTCTCACTAATACATGGATCAAGTTGGAAATAATCTAGTGAGGGGGATGAATTGCCTCATAACTCATGATGCAATCCGGAGATATAACAACGATACACCAAATCCACCAAGATCTACTACTCATACACCCTAGAGCAATCTATCATAGCCTCTGTGGATCATTTTCCATTTTTTATTTAAAAATTGACTTAATTATTTTTGCCGACTTTATAAAATAATGAATTAAGCCAATTTTCCACCATCCAATGCATGGAATAGTCCGACTAGCCTCCAAAGGCGCTGACATGAACGCTGTCAACCTGTAGTGAGGTTCTACTGTGGGTTTTACTTGTTGACCAAGTCAAACTGATGTTTGCCGAAGTCAAAAATTGACAAAAAATGAGACTAAGCATAAAAATCAATACTGCTGCTGCATAAAAATCAATACTTATCGTGAGAAGTATTGAAAGACAACTATGTGCTAAGTCATGCTATACAATGATGGTCAACTTGAAAGAAAAACGAAAGTAAGACCATTATTCATTATGATAATCAATAGAAGTGACAATTCTACATACATACTCCAATTCACGTTAATCACAAATGTAAGTTATAGATCAATCTTCTTTCTCTCTCTTGGGTGAGGAGGAAACATAACAATATGGGCTTTGGTTGAAGTGAAATTTGACACTTGGATAGACTTGGTTTGCCTTTGGATAGAAGGTAAATATAGGGATCTTTGTGACATTCGTTGGGATGACAAACACTAGGGAATGGCAGTGTCTCACATATGGATAAAGTGCTTGAAAGGCGCCCTTTTGACTCCAACAAGCCTACATTCATTCCAAAATTTTGCATTTCACATTTGACTTTCATTTTTTTCACTTTGCATTTTCTTTTTGATATATCAATAAAGCACATTTTTCATTTTGATTTTCCTTTAGTTAGCTTCGTGACTAAACGGTATCGGACCTGAAAAGCCTTGTGAGCTCTAGTATTTCCAGAGGAGCACCTTCTTTACGGGCAAATGGGGGGAACATCATACAAAGGATGAGTACCTACTCCTTTAGCCACTAACTAATTTCAAGGACTTAAGCATTTCATAGTTTTGGAAGCACTTGCTTTGAGTCTAGGGGATACCTTTCTGATGACTAGGCCAACCTAACTGTGTACTCAATCTAGGAAAAGTAGTGTGCAAAGCTAAATATTCCGCTCCATGCCTTGGCATATGTCCTTGCACCAAAATATTATTCTCAATCATGGTTTGAAGCACCAAAACTTGGTGGTGGGGTGAAGTGAAAACCACACGTTGATCCAGAGATTTTGAGTGGTTACATGCAAGCATTGGACACAGTTGTCCTTGATGAGGAGTGTGATATCATATGCCAACAATTGAGCAGCTACACTAGTAGCCTTGTATTATCTGATTATGCCCATCTAGTTAGATATCTGTAGTAGATGCCTTCTCTCTAATGGTGGAACATGTATGTTGTTTCTGTCCCACAGTTGCAGTGTTTGGTAAAACAGGTGCTTTCAAAGGATGTGAACATGCCCCACATGGTCCTGGATTGCCTTTGGAGGCACCATCAAAAACATTTCAGGCTTTTGAGTTATCAATGTTGGGTTCCTGAAATATTCTTTGTTTCAAAGGTTTGGGAGCCATCTTCAATTCATCATAAGAGTATTTAAGCATATAGAAGACTTGAGATGAGGATAGCTATTCCTCCTGGAAAACGGCCTTGTTCCTGGAAAAAGGCTGATTTTGGATAATATAATAGCCTCGTATATAAATGCTGTTTTTGTATTTTGCATAATGGAAGTTAGTATAAACATGGATTTACTGTTAAATTGTCTTTTATGTGTATCATCTGCAAGATAATTTTTTCTTTTAAAAAGTCTATCTTTGAAATATTTATATATATTTTTTATTTTTTAAATACTGCATTTCCAAAATTTGGGGAGCAGTCACATTTCCATGGCGTACCTGTTTCAGAAATTTCAAATTTGTACTGGTTTCCGCATTTCATGCAACATAATGTACTAATAATTATCAAACAAATTCGCATGAAACAGATGTAAGATGAACCATGGTAGAAGATTTATTTCCCATGTAATATTCCTAAAGAGTTGGTCCAAATGGATGCATTTTTCTTTTAGGGTTTATAGACATCATAGTTGCAATTTAGAAGATTGGTGTCTAAGAAGGAATTTTGCTGCTGAGGGCTTTATTGAAGCATTGGTTGATATATAAGTTATGAATGATTAATATGGACTGTCAGCTAGGAATGGAAGTGGAGAAATTATCCTAAGATATTCAGAGCTTTGGTTTATTTTAATAATTTGTATTTGTATGTTGCTTATTAACATGTGTACATGTTCTGTTACTTACATTGATGTGAAGCACATTGTGCTAAGTTTTTTCCCTTTTTACACCAATTTCTAGAATCTCAAGTTCTTGCTTTTTTGTACAGCATTTATTTTCTCGCCTACCAAACATATTCAAAATATGGAGCAATTTAATTCTAATCTCGTTCTTGATTGCAGGGTTGGGGTTGCAAGATTTATTAGTTTTCTTGTTCAAAATGTGGGATCAGATATAAAGCCATTTATAAATTCCCTAGTTAAAGTTTTGTTTCCAGCAGTTGAGAGAGAGAAAAGTTCAGCAGCAAAGAAAGCATTTGCAGCAGCTTGTGGAGGCTTGCTGAAATATGCTGGATCTGCGCAGGCACAGAAGATGATTGAGGATACTATTGCATTGTACACTTCAGGTGGTGACAAGGGAACTCAGGTGGCAAGTGCTATACTACTTAAAACATTCTCACACCAAGCTGCTGATATTGTGAAAGGATACCACACCATAGTTCTTCCAGTGGTTTTTATGGCCAGGTTCTCATCCCTCCCATTCACCATTGATGAAAATGCCTGCTGCTTAATTATAAACCATTTAGCTTTAATCTATAGCCACATTTTGGTTGGATTCAATGCTTTATCAAGACATATATTTAATGACATATTCCTATGTGCTTTAAAATAGATGGCTTTGTTTTCTATGCTGTACCTAGTGCCAAACAGGAACTTTAAACATTCATTTGTGTGTGTGCTTCTCTCTGCTCTAGTCTTCTTCTGGAAATTATTCTTATAACAAGCATCAAGTATTAGAGTAGAATGTGCAGGATCAAGAATGGCAAATTTGCAAAGAAACCAGGAAATGCACTTTGAAGGATCAAGACTGCAGTAGTACATTGATGCCATGCAAATCTATATGCATAGTAATGTGTTGGTTCTCCCTAATTTAAGCACAAGCACAAAATAGAAAGAGATAGATATGGGTGTTAGCATGGAATGCATTCAACTACAGTTATATGATGGTTTGGTCATGCGATATTTGGATAGGAAAGGGTTGCTCATCTTTAGAGAATGTTATATGGTGAACTTGCAAGCCTCATAGTAGAGACTGTACTATAAAGGTTAATGCCATACCTTAATGACTACCTGATTGGATAGATAAGTTGCTCAACATGATGCTGCATCTTATGATATAACCATGGTCACAAGATGACTATCTTTAGTGCCTTAGAGACCATTATAACAATAGGTAAAGATAAGTAGGGTGCATTCTACAATTTCTCTCTCCAACCTAGTTGGAATCCACATTATTAACTTCTCCCTCATGTGGTAAGTTTAGGTAATTAAATATGCGTAGGCACATCATTTGGTAGCGCCCATACAATTATAGCGGAATATAACTAGAAAATAACCTACCAATTTCCATTAGCCCAAGGGTTTCTAACTAGCACCTCATTATGTCAATCAATATCCATAATGAATTCCAACTCACCTCATCCTAGTAGCTTGCCCATGTAATGACATTTATCATCAGTTCTACTATTAGCATTCTTTGTTAGTAACTAGTTGTAACTTGTATGTAATCTTTTATGCTTAATAAGTTAATACACCAATTAATGTTTTCCTTTTTTATTAATATTTTGGTTGGGTGAACTCTTTTTAACAGGAGAGGATCAAACTTAGAATATCAGCTTAATAATCTGATGACCTTTGGCTAAGAGGCCATGACTGAAGCATATCTGTTTTGTCAAATTCCCCCAATAATTGCACCTGGCCACACCTGCAAATCGGTCACATGAACACAACATCATTTTCTTTGTTGTGATAGAAATCAGGTCTCTATGAACTTGAACACAATCCACTTGATGTTTCCCCTTGTTAATGATATTGTTTGTTGGGAATTGAATATTCAGTTACTTTGCATTAGTTGTTGGGTGGAAGCTCAGACTTTATTTCTGAATTAGTTAGTCTCCTGAAGAGGTTATGATAGGCATTGTACATACCCTTTCACTCTTTGCATTTCTGTATGTAATATGTATTTTGTGAATATATGAAGTATTTTTGAAGAAAAAAGAGGATGACCCATAAATTTAGGCCTAGAACTCATGTTCATTCATTATATGCATGGAAATAAAATCTCTTATTTCTATCCTACTATCTTTGCAACTCTAGTGTGCTTGCATTGTTAAAAAGACCTCTTTGGCTGCTCAATACACATACTTTCACTATTATTGGCATTTTCCTACCACGACCTATTTGCATGCCCTCAACGTCTTCATCGAGATTCTCCATGATCATAATTACTCAGTAGACATTTGGCTAAAATTGACATAAAAGAATTGTGCACCCCCATATTGCATCCAATGAGAGGCAAACTCTGATTTAGCATTATTCAAACATTATTTAGCCATGGTGTAGACTGGACACTTTGCTAAAAGAAAATTGAAGCTTGCCAACGGCTTGAGAATGTCTATGTATCGATATGAGACATAGATAATACATGTTAAGAAGATTCTAGAGGATGATTCTTCTTACTAGAGTGCATCCATCCTCCTGCTGCTTGGATAATACACCCAAACAGAAAACTAAAATCCATATGCACAATAATGTTAAATAAATCACTAAAATTGGATGATAAGTTCCTTTCCTTGTTAACATGCCAATCATCTGTGTTGTCTTTTAGATGTCTTCAACCTATGTGCCCTCATTGTTAGAGTTTTAATGGTTATGCAAGATCTTTAAAACAATTAGCATCATAACATCATAACTATATGCAATAGGATCACTGAAAGAAAGACAAGCACAACAACAAAAAAGAACACAGCGATTTATTCTAGGAAACCCTCTTGGGGGAGAAAACGCAACAAAAATTCCTCAATATAGAATTCAACCAAGTACAGTTAGCAACCCCAAGAACAAGAGTAGCAACTTCCTCTCTCCAACGAACTTCTTCACTCTCTGTCTTGTGCACTTGCATGGGTGAGAGATGTATCGAAATGAGGGGAGCTCCTCCCCTATTTATACTCATCAAGTGAGTGACCACTTAACTTAAATAGGTCGGCTTGTTGCTCTAAATAGGGCCGACTTACCTAGGGAGACTCAAAATAACATTTATATAATATTCTTATGGATACTATTGACCCGACATACAACGGAGGTTTTACCTCAAGACTTTTACATGACCAATTACATCAAGGGTATCTCCTGAAGGAGGGATAATAATAATACAATAAAATATATTTTGAAGTTAGATTTCTTTAACACTTCCTCTTAAGTAGGAAGGTATTCTAGAATCTACAAAATCAACAACAACAACAACAACTGTACAACTGACTGGTGAGTCTATATATCATAGGATGTTTTGGAACAACAACAACATCATCATCAACATGGAACATCATCATTGTCATCAGCAGGAGCATGATCATCAGTATCTGTTGATGAAATTGTCATTGATGCCAACGAGGTCTTGTAGTGGCCCCTGGAGATGGTCTTAAAACCTTATGGATGATAGAGAAGCCCTTGTATTTATAGAATCAATGGATTGTTGGAAAGAGCCCTAAGATGCCTTGATGAACCATTGAAGAGCCATTGAAGTGGCTTAAAGAATCCGTGAAAAAATTATTGCTATGTCGGCCCAACAAAAATTATAAGTCGGCTCAGTCAAACACTAAGTCGGCTCAGTCAAACACAAAGTTGGCTCAATCAAAGTTTTATTAAAAAAATAAAATATTTTTATAGTATGTCGGCCCCATTAAAAATAAAAATTAAATACAAGTCGGCTCAGTAAAATATGGAGGAGATTTAGTATAAATACCCCATCAAAAATTCATTTTTGATGTGACAAAATTTTCGAATTAGCTCTGCAATTTCGGAGGTCTCTGAGGTAGCCGCAGAAGGAGCAGCAGCACTGTGGAAATTTCGGACTGTCCACTGAGGCAAATTTCGGGCAGCAGCAGACTGCAATTTTTTGGATAATTTTTGAAGCCCTAAATAAGGCAGCAGTCTGAATTTTTCCTCTTTTTACAGCAGCAGACCCAATTTGGCAGCAGCAATCAAGCTCATTTTATGTCTTTTTTTTTGGGTTTTGTGGCCCTAATTTGATAGCAGCAGTAAAGAAGATGAAGTGATGCCCTAACTAGTGAACTGTAGCAGCAGCATAAAAGGAGGAACAGTGACAAAAGGCAGCAGCAACCTCAACCTCGTTTAGGTCTGTTTTTGGAGCAGCAGATGACAAAAGATCAGCAGCTGAGTCCTTCATGGGTATTTTGGTAGCAGCAGAGATTTAGGGCTTGTCATTATCAACAGCAGAATTGTTTCTTATGTCTTAATTCATGCAAACAATTAACGCTGATATGAGAGATGGGCTCGCTGACTGAAGCAGTCATCTAACTCCAAAATGCGAGCTGTTTGAAGCGATTACAGTCTGAAATTGTGAACTGTTTGAAGTAGTTACACAGTACAAAACTGCGAGCTGTTGGAATCATCAAGTGCTAAAGATGTGCTGAACCAGCACCATAAAAGGGCACCATTTACACAGTCCCGAATTTGTTGACAGTCCTTTCTTGTGACTTGTGTTGGGGTTTTCAAAACACAAAACAGACTGAGGCAGTATTCTTCTTGGACATTTTTTTTTTGGAAAAAATCTTATGTTTGTGACTGTTTTGGATGCTATTCCACAGTCAAGCAAACAGCCCCAACATGACATGATGAAGAGCTTTTATCTCAGCATACCAGTCCTCATTTGAAGCTCATAAACAGTCCTATACTCATAAGTTCAAGCATGATGTGTCCACCAATTTTTGCAGAAGCAGTAAAGTTTTTAAAGTCTGATTTTTAGAGAGGTTGAGTTAACTTGGACTGAGATTGTTCGGGCGTATATTACAGGCTGCTACTTGTCCATATATTTTACCATAAATATGCTTGAAACAGTCCTGAATTTCTTGAAGTCATACACAGTCTTCAATCTGAGTTTTGGGATGCCTAAACAGTCCAAGTTTTGGTGATGTAAGTGATAATTATTTCTGCCTTCTTTTGATGAGTAAACTGAGCTTTCCACAGTGGTTTCTTTGGGGCTAAACAGTCCATCTACAGCAGGCATACACTGAGCTTTGGGCAAAGACCTTGATGTTTGATAGACCCTGATGAAGATGGTGATGATGGCAGCAGTCTTTTCTCCCTATTTGAAGCAGTGATCCGAGTCTGAGATTGCAAAATGAAGA
>LPNX010928974.1:640178-691484 GCA_001517045.1 Pseudotsuga menziesii | reverse complement strand
GATATTTCTGGCCCACACTCTTCACCGACTGCATCAATGCGGTCAAGCATTGCCATAACTGCCAACTTTTTGCCCCCAAAGCTCGGACGCCACCTGCTCCATTACACCCAGTAGTCACTGTTGGTCCCTTTTGTAAGTGGGCCATCGACTTCATGAAGTGTAGACCCACATCAGCAAACGGCCATAAGTACATCATTGTCGCCGTCGATTATCTCACCAAATGGGCGGAAGCCATGCCCACCTTCAATTGTAAGGCTGACACTGCTGCCCGTTTCTTCTTCAACCATGTCATCACTAGATTCGGAGTCCCTAAACAATTGGTATCTGACCATGGATCACATTTTGAAGATTGTGTGTGGCGCGAGCTATCCACCCTCCTCAAGTTCGAACACCAATTTTCCTCGGCTTACTACCCCCAAGGGAACGGTCAAGTAGAAGCAGTTAACAAAATCCTGAAAACCATACTCCAACGCACAGTTGATCGGCATAAGTCCAATTGGCACCATATGCTATTTCCTGCTTTATGGGCTTACCGTACATCTACCAAGACCGCCATTGGTTTTACCCCATTTCATTTAGTTCATGGTGTAGAGTCTGTCCTCCCCATTGAGTGTCAGATACCTGCCTTACACATCGCTGTTGAGCTTCTCCCCGATACCTCCCCCCTCGAGCAACATCTGCTATCCCTCGAACAAGCCGATGAAGATCGTCGTGCCACTCTCCAGAATATCGAAGCTGCCAAAACACCCCCCAAAGCCCATTATGACAAACAGGTTCACCCTCGAACTTTCCACGAAGGGGACCTCGTCCTCGCCTATGACAAAGCCAACGACAAAAAAGGTAAAGGAAAATTCGAGTCCATGTGGCAAGGCCCTTACATTGTGCAAACTTGCCTTGGCAAGGGGGCATACATTTTAGCAGACTCTGAAGGACGATCCTTCTCCAACCCCCGGAATGGGTTGTATCTTAAACGTTTCTACCCATAACCGAAACCGCGACCTCATTGGTCCGCATTTGCACAGTTTGCTCTCTTTTTGTTTTTCACCGTTTTTTACCACAATCTCACGTTCATCACATTTTTGCATGCCCACAGATGGATCCTCTTCCACCTTGTTACATCGGTTTTGCTGATGGTGCCAGCCGCTGGTCTCCCAACCTAGCTTCTGCAGCATGGGTCTTATACTCCCCTTCCAACGAACGCATCCACCTTGACGGAATATGTATCGGTGCTGCTACCAATAATCAGGCAGAGTATGATGCTGTGACCGGTCTCCTAACTGCTGCCCTCCAGATGGGCATACGTCACCTTCATGTGTTCTTGGACTCCCAGCTACTTATCTTCCAGCTCAACAACTGCTACTAGGTGCGTGAGCCCTTCCTATTTAGAAAATTCCTGCGTACAAAACAACTTAGCCGACAGTTTGAATCCATCACATTCACACATGTCCCAAGAGCTTACAATAGTGTCGCAGATCAAATGGCGAACAATGTCCTAGACTGGCATATCAATCACACTATGTAACACCTCCATCATGCATCATTACCCCATAGCATATCATCCAAATATACAAAAAACCAAAAAGACTGCATTGCATCAACATTTGCATACATAAAACATAAACCATAAAACGACATTTCACATCAAAGAAAAGGGGCATCCATGTGCCCAATAGCCTAGACTACTTGCATCCACGTGCAGTATAAACATAGAACACATCATAAAGCGCATCCACATGCGTACAAATGAGACAATATCAACAAAAAATGTGCATCCACGTGCATATATATATATATACAAGACAAAAAATACATGTTTAGAACTATACATATTCTGAGTACCCCAGTACTTAGCTATACAAAAAATATATATGTGCATCCCTCAAAGCTCATCAAGTGCAGGCCGAAGCTACAAAAAATCGAAGGGAGTCCCCTGCACTCCCTAAAGGGAGTCATATCCTGCATCACTATCGGTGTCAGCAGCCTCTGACTCCTCCTCCTGCTCCTCCTCCGACGAGTCCTCATCTCGCCTGGGCCTCAGTGCCCGTGCCCGTGCCCTCTCCGCCAAGAGAGCCACCCTGAACGCTATCCCTCTAAAATCCCGAGGCGCCTACCTACAATCCCGAATCACATCTCGAGGAAGGTCCTCCCACCCCGCATCGCTCACTCCCGTCAACAACCACCCCAGCAGCACCCGTACAGACTCTAGTGCCCCATCCGCGTCTCGCCGATGCACCGGACCTCGCCCAAGAAAAGCCGGAACCACCACTATCCCTCGCCGCACCACATGCCCTGGCGGTGGCTGCGGACCCACATTTGCAAAGCAACCACTTGTCAGTAGCCATACATCATCACATAACATAAAAACTGGGCAAAACAATTAAAATCATAGGTACCGTCTGGACCCCATGCCTCTCCAGGTGGCCGTGGCGCATCTGGATCCCCTGTGTAGTCCATGCCTCTGTAGGGATAGTCCTCTAAAGCCAGTGGCAGCTGGAGCCACTGCATATACAGCTCCCGAGTGAAATACCTCCCCACGTCCCCGTCGCCCTGGCGACGCATCATCTCTCCCCACCGGATCATCCAGGGCTCCCTCAGGCCTTCCTCTCTGACCGGCACCCGCGGCCGCAGGGTAGGGACCCTCTCCATGAAGAATGCCACTAGAAACGAACCAAAACAGAATCCCTTTCCAGCTTCCTTCACTGCGGTCAGCTGTCGCTGCACGCAGGTCAGGAACATCTGGCCCCACGCATAGTACGTCCCAGCCAGCACTCGCTGTACAATCTGCATCTGACCCCCAGACACCTTCTCAGGTGCCTGGGATCCCAAAATCCGTACGACACACGCTGCCATCGCCTATACAGCTGGCTCCCGTAAATACTGAATCCGGAGTGCATTCCTATGCACCCTCGCGTCTACCCTGCAAAAGCGCGCTGCCAGGTCATCTATATCGAGATCCGCGGAGACCCGCGGCTGTGTATCTGTTACCCACCCCAGGCAGGGTAACCCCGTCAGGAAATCAACATCGACCAGGGTGAGGTCCACCCTCTCTCCCTGCACCCGAAACGCATGTGTCTCGGGCTCCCATAAATCAATCAAGCGGTTCAGCAGTAAACCTGCTGACCGTATCATCGGAATCTCCGCGAACTTCAGTAGTCCGAAGAGTGCCAACATGGACCGCACCCGATGGTCCTCTCGAATGGCATTCACTAGATCCTCTGGCATCTCCCTCTCCCGCCATATCACCCGTGGCATTCTGCAAATCAAACAAAGAGGTCTCATTAGGCTCATGTCCCAAAGACAAACCTACCCACCCCATCCAAACCCCAGGATAGCCGCGACCCAGACCGCGGCTGTCAAGCCCGACAGTCGCGGTCCAGACCGCGGCTGTCAAGCCTTACAGTCGTGGTCCAGACCACGGCTATCAAGCACTACAGTCGCGGTCCAAACCACGGCTGTCAAGCCTTACAGTCGCGGTCCAGACCGCGGCTATCAAGCCCTACAGTCGCGGTCCAGACCGCGGCTGTCAAGCCCTACAGTCGCCGTCCAGACCGCGGCTGTCAAGCCCTGCAGTCGCGGTCTAGACCGCGACTGTCAAGCCCTACAGTCACGGTCCAGAACGCGGCTGTCAAGCCCAACAGTCGCGATCCAGACCGCGACTGTCAAGCCCGACAGTCGCGACCTTTGGCCGTGGCTGTCCAAGTCAAACCCACGGTTGGAGACCGCGATTTCGACCGCTGAACCCGCGGTCTACACCTATAGACCGTACAACAGCCCCCCATGGGCCCCACTAACCCCCCAACCCAACAAATCAAAACAAGTGTCGGTTTAACGGAATACCTGGCTCTCCCGAATCTCGAATCCGCCGGTCAAATCATCCAGAAATCACCCGTAAGCTCTATTTCACTCTGATCGCAAATCAATCTCGAATAGTACAAATGACGTGTCACATTGGGCCCACTTACTATTTGTAGTCTGTCGACTTTGTTCTTGTTTTGGCCATTCTGAACCCATCCGGAATCCGTTTTCCGAACCGTTTCCACCATTGGGATCAGCACAACTAGATCATCCTAATGGTCACCTCGTTGCATCTTTTTGACTACATCATTTTTTTCCCATTTTTTAGACACCAATAGTTGCCTCGGTTTGCGTGCCACTCAGGCCGCTCTCCGTTTCTAACAGTTGTTATATCATCGGATTCATTTTTCTGAGTTCGTGATGATGCTTGAGATACTTTCTCGCTCTCACCTAGGTACAATCATAACATTGTGTCCTGACATTTTTCTACCTTGATTAGCGCGCCACATCGGCCGCAGTCTGATTGTTCCACACTTTTTACATGAGCCATTCACTCCTGTCATACTGCAAAGGTTTCATTATTTTGCCACCATTCATCCACCCTGCAAGGAAGCCCACCAGTGTTCCCCCCCCCCACCATCAGTTCTGATCATCATAAATGTTCCTTAATCGAACACTTCCTCCTTGCCTGACCATACCAAATACAGAGTTTTCTTATTTGCTTTCAGACTCCTTAAAATTGAAAGCAACCACGAGCATGAATTGTCATGGGCTCGCAAAATCCACATGACAGTACCATTCCACCAAATTCAGAGTCTTCTTATTTACTTTCAGACTCTTTAAAATTGAAAGCAACCACGAGCATGAATTGTCATGGGCTCGCAAAATCCACATGACAGTACTATTTCATTCCATCAATTCAGAGTCTTCTTATTTGCTTTCAGACTCCTTAAAAATGAAAGCAACCACGAGCATGAACTGTCATGGGCTCGCAAAATCCACATGACAGTACCATTTCATTACTTCAGAGCCTTCTTATTTGCTTTCAGACTCAGTAAATATGAAAGCAACCACGAGCATGTACTGTCATGGGCTCGGAAAATCCACACGACAGTAGCATTTTATATATCCCCACTTCTTCTAGTTCCCTAACCCATGAAGAAGTCCCCCCGCGCCTCTTGGCGCTATGATCGATTCTCTCGGCCGCACCCCCAATCAGGTCGCCTTTGTTCAGAGTATTCTGCAGTCTCCTACCATTTTACCACAGCTTGAGTCTCCCTCAGCCCCATCATACTCAGATCCTATACCGCTCTGATCCCCTTACCACCAGTCAGTCTCATATGCTGCTCGATCATCCCCTCCATCATACTCTGAACAAAGGAAGTTTGAGTCCACCCACTCTACTTTCCCAGTTATTCCCCCCAGTTTTTCACTCCTGCCATCAGTACTATCACAGTTCGGTTTTTTCACCTCGCGCTCCTGTCAAGGAAACATCATTGCCTTGATAGTTGCAGGTCTCCCTCTGTCGACAACAACTCCTTTATTCCAGAAGAAAGACCTAGAGGTCCCTGCGCCTTGGACACATCACCATCTGTGGTGCGTGCCTACGGACCATTTCAGGAGGAATCATTATTGCCTCTCCGAATGGTTGTTTCTCACATGTTCGACTTCAGTACATTGATCGCATCGTTGAGAATCGCGCAGGATTCATATCCAGTCCATGATTTGTCGAAGACCCCGGATTTCCCCCGACTCTAGCACATTGGTGAGTCACTTCGGAACACCCAGTTATATGTTCCCGTGGATGTCTGGGCTGCGTTGGCGATTGTATTCGGAATCCATTCAGTTCTATGCTTCTTTGAGTACCGAGTTCAGTTCCAGATCAGTGTACCATTACGAGTGTGACCCGTGTCACTCTGATCCAGCAGCGCATCAGTTCCTTCAGAACCACAATCAGTAGCACTGCTGCCATTCCAGTGTATCAGTTTTTCCACTCAGACATGGTCAGCTCAGCAGTATGTTGCAGATTTGTGTCCCCTCTGGACTCTCATGATATACACAGTTATTTTTATGTATCTTGATACGAGCATGGGAATGCCCGCCTCGTCCATATATTGATATTTTTCCTCATCCAGTATTTGAGGACCATTTATATTCCTATGTTATATTCTGAAGCGAGCATGGGAATTCCCGCCTCGTCCATATTATCAGATGATCCCTCATTCATTATTGAGGTTATGTACTTTTCAGTCCTTGCAGGTGGTTCGAGATCGGTGTCCCGGACTTCAGTTGTTTCCTTCTCTTCTCCACACCCCAAGAAAAACCAAATATGACTCATGATTTCCATCGGCCATACGATGAGCTCCTGCCCTCACACATCAGGGGGCAATCTTTTAACACCCAAAAGTGGTTAACTACCTCATCTACCCCATTACATGGCTCATTTGTCCACTTTCCTGCCATATCTCCATCAAAAACCCATAAAACCATCTAAAAGGTCACCAAAAAGCTTAAAATGCCTCCAAAAGGCTATAAAATCCTTTTTTCCTCCAAAAATATCCAAAAAGGAATAAAAAATAAAAAATAATGAGGAAAAAATAAGAAACCCTAAATAGCTGAAACCCTAAATAGCTAAAACCCTAAAAAGCTGACCTAAACCACATGGTTTTATAAATAAGTGATGGAGACCCATTATTCGATATCCACAATCATAAGCACCCTGCCTCTGCCGAAATTATTCCTGAAACCCTAGCTTACCATCAAGCTACTTTCACCATTGAGAATTCTTTTTGGCCCATTTCCACCATCGGAGAAGGAGAAGAAGCAGCTTGGAGCTCGAAGCCACCGACATCGGACCAGCGCAACGGACTCCATCAACCTCCTCATTGGAGGTAACATCAATAAAGTTCATTATTTACCATTTACTGCTTTTTGTTTTATGTTATTTAATTTCTACTGTTTTGCTTCATGAATGTTTAGATTTAATTTTTATTTCAGTTATAGCTTTTAATTCATACATCATTGAACTGCTACTAAGGAATCCATATTCCTTAGTAGGTGCTCATTCGCACAAGCTAGGGTGAAAACCCTAGCAACAGCAGGTGATAGCACAGATAGAAAGTCTACATCAGGATATTTGTTCATGCTTGCAGAAGGGCCAATTAGCTGGTCAAGTAAGAAACAGAGTGCCATTGCACTCTCATCTACAGAAGCAGAGTACAGAGGAGTTGTAAATGCAGCAACTAAATGTTTATGGTTGCAGGGGTTACTTGGAGAGTGTGGCTTCAAATAAGAATACTCAACTACTATCTACTGTGATAATGAAAGTACCATTCGAATCTGCAATGATACAGTTTAGAAGCAGAGAACCAAACACATTGAGATCCATATGCACTACATCAGAGAGCTTGTGCATGATGGCACCATTCACCTACTCTTCTGTTCATCTTTAGAAAGAGTAGCTGATATATTCACCAAAGCATTTTGTGAGAAGACCTTCAGAAATATCAAATCACCGCTGCGGATTGCTGATCATGTTATGAAGCATGAGTGATGACAAGATTTCCAAATTTTGTTTTACAGTCCATGTTTAAGGGAGGATTTTCCCACTAGGTTTTTTCCTCTTTCCTTAGTTAAATGGACATGCAGTATGTAAAGGGTGACTAATCCTTGTTGCTAGGCCCTATAATTTTCTGATATATTACTCATAATTCAGGCTTAAGGGGGGGTTTTAGAATAATCAACCCATAGTTAGCTACCTTAGACATTAATTAATCCATTTTTGTCTTATTTGCCTAGTTTCCATGTTCCACCTTATGCAAGTTGTCATCTACACATCCATAGTGGTCAAACTTGCTAAGTTTGACTCATGGAGTGCTTGGGAAACCTCTTGGAATCAAATCTAATTTATTCCTGGCCTCTCTAGTGCCCTTCTGCTTTTTCTACTTTATTGCCTGCTTTTTCAATGCTTTAAGGCAATTGGGAAAGTTTGACTAGGTGAGGTTAACTAGTTTTTTGTCCTCCACATCCTCCACTCTTTTCTCCTATGAAAAGCATGTATGAGTTGTCCTTCCATTACCTTTTAGATTTCCTAATTGATTTTTCCAATTTGTGAGCTCCTTGACAGTTTTGGAAACTGCTTTATGCACCTATAGGGGATTTCCTTAGATTTAGTAAGGCTGCTTTTGACTAGATTTGAATTGCCTCTTCGTGCATTCAAATCCCTCATGTAATTATTTATTGTGGCATCCTATGACTTCACAGGGTTGGCTATTGTACACTTATTCAATACAGTTTAGTGTTCAGCTCCATATTCAGTCTCTTTTGTGAGTAAGTTTGCATGTACAATTGATAATTGTTGTGAGTGTAATTGTTCTATCACTGGGTTCAATTTCCACAGATGTATGGGTATGGGGTTAGTGATGGGGTAAAATTGACCATCAAAAGCTCAAAACTTAGTGTTTGATGGAACAATAGTAGGGTATCCCAATTGTTTCAAAGTTTAATGGGACATAGTAGATAGGGATTCCGACTAATGCACCACACATCAATGAGTGGTTATGTTTCTAACGATGACCCGTATCTGAAATGGGATGGAAGAAGGGAGGAGAGTTTTACGATTGGGGTCTGGGAGATTTTTGCTATCATCAATTTGAAATGTTATCACTTTCAATTTCCTATTCTAGACTAAATCTCATTTTTAAAACTAGAGAGATAACCCAGATTGTTAAAATTGAGATTTAAACCCTTTAAATTATGATTTAAACTAGATTTCACTACCAGATTTTGGTGGGTTGGGGGTATTTTTGTTAACACTTATACTGCTCCCCCAAATGATGGTAAATTCAATACATAAATGGTGGCATAAATAGAAGATAGAGATTCTGAACACAGTGAATTGAGAACTGGTAATTTCAGGAAAGAAATGTAGCATGTATCTTCGGATGCAAAGAATGAGAAAATGCATGTACTAGGATAGAAAATTCTAACCTAATTGAGCGGAAACCCCTTCATCTTGGTGTGAACCAGAATGATGGTGATGGTCAACTGAAACGGTACATGAAATGCATGCCCAAACTCTATTTGCAAGACTGAAAAGGCCTTACCAAATGTGAAAAACTGTTACCCTGCCTGACCAAAAAACCTCAAATGGTGCAATGGTGGATGCTCTGAAAACCTCTTACCCTGACCAAAAAACTAGTGAAATGGAGAGGATGGACTAAGAAAATGACAGAAAAGCCAATAACCAAATGTGAAAAGAAACAGCTTGGTTTTCGTAGTGAAATCCTAAGAGTGAAAAACCAGAAAAATAATGATGATGGTTGGCTAGGAGGGGAGGGGTTTTGGCTTTATATAGTTAAACATTTCTCGGCTGAGAGTTAAAAAGGAATCTAATATCTCGGCCGACAAACCTGTTATCTCCCAAAATAATTTATTTTTATAGTATGAAGAATTTAACTCATGCAATGAAGGATATGAATAACACTGACAGTTTGAAAGCCTTTGTTTTTTATTTGGATGAAAATTTCACAAGTTATAGTTTTCAATGGCTTAGGAAAGGACTGTCATAGCTCATTAGCCACCAAAAGGATATGTTTTAGTGGCTAAGCAGTTGAACGTGGGAAAAAGAAAAACCATTGAAAGTGGTTTGAGCAAGCAGAGTCAAAGTAACACTTTCGGTGGCTTAGGAGAGACTACAGAAACTCATTAGCCATTGAAAAGGGTCGTTTTCGGTAGATTAGAAAGGGGTGCAACATATACACTAACCATCAAAATCAAAAAGATAAATATCGGGTGGAAAACCCTTTTCGGCAGTATAGGAAAAAGATATGACATCTGTTTTGACCACCGAAAGAACGTTGTTAACACAAGTCGAAGATATAGTCTTCTATGATGCCGACATTTCAGAGGCTTAGTCCTTTATGTCACCGACACTATGAATATTCTATTGGGTTGAGGTTCCAACTTTTGATCATCGATGCATTAGTGGTTAGAGCTTCCAATCGTCGATGCTTAACCGTCACAATGTTAGTGGTTTGAAATGTCGACACTGTGGTAACGTTTAGGTTTAAATTTTCGATACATTAGTGGGTTGAGGTTTCGATCGCCGATGAATTAAGTGGTTAGAGATTCCGATTTCTGATGCTTAACTATTGCAACGTTAGTGGTTTGAAATGCTGACACTTCGAAAGTGTTCAGGTTTAAAGTTTTGATGCATTAGTGGTTAGAGCTTCTGTAGAAGGAGCAAATCTATTAGTCGACTTGAATGAGGACAGACTTAGTCGATCAACCGACTAAGTCGATGAGTCGACTTAGTTGATCAACCAACTAAGTTGGTCGACTGACTAAACTAAAAGATTAATTCGACTATATAAAAGTCACATCGGTTCACCGAACTGACAAGTAGTTATTTTGTAACTGTTTGTAAATTGTATATATTAGGCTGTTGAACCAAACGAGAACTCAGTTCAGTTCTCTGCATTGTATGGACTCACTATAATAATATAATCTATTTCAATCCTATCTGTTCTTGTCTCTTGTCTCTGTTTAATATTTATGTATGTTTTAGTATGTATTATTGGTAACCTTATGTGATCTGTGAGATTACAACATTGGTTCCATTGCCGGTAGTACATGACTGAAATATATGCTCACATATGATACTAGAGCAGGAGATCAAGGACTGGTGGGAACGTAAAATTGCAAACTATTTGCAAAATTATGCACGAAGGAACAGATTAACAGTCGCTGAAGAAAAATAAAGAATTTTCACAGAGACGCATGAAAAGTTTGTCCAATCAGTGCCCCAACTCTTGAAGCAACTCCTGGATGCGAAATCTGGATGCAACTAAAGAACAACAGTTTCTAGAAAAACTGATCCGAGGAGGCCAAAAAAATTTGTCAGAGTGGTTTGAGAAAATCATCGACAACTTCTGTGAGGAGCAGGCAGTTGAATACAGAACTTCAGTGGAAACTGTCAAAGAGAAATTTTACACAGATTTCACCAAACAATTTTTGTGTTCCCTACCAACCTTCCTGTTCAAATTCTTGATTGAGAAAGGAGCAGGACATATCATCGAACCTCATCCACCACTATATGAAGAGCCATCAAATACTAACTGGGCGGAGAAGCAGTGGAAGTGGGAGAAATTCATTGCCGAAAGGGAGTGGGAATACTTCCTAAGCAAATAAACCGAACTATTCAGTCTTTATAAAAAGCATCGGGTAGGCTATGGGGGGGTAGTTGGTCCTGTGTTGATGATAGAGTATAAGTGGATCCTAGTTGACTCAAAACGAGATAGCAGTCACCAGTAATGAGAAGTCGACCAAAAAGGACATCAAGAAAATAGTATCGTATGAAAGTATGTCGGATATTCAGAAACTAGAAAGGGAAGAGAGACACCAGAGAAGGGAATCATGATGAGAATGGGCCTTAGAGTTGCACAGAGGACAAAACCCTAGGGAGAACGACAAGGAAGATAATCCACCAGAGTCAGGTCATGACCGACATGAAGAGGGCGTCGAGAAAGAAGCGTCCCCTAGGGAGGAATAAGTGTGGATAGAGCAGCCAGAAGCTCTCCAAATAAGAGATCCCAATGAAGGAATAACCCTTTCCCCAATAAATCCACGTACTAGAATACAGACTATTGTCGACGAAGACCTCTAACTACGAGCTCGTGACCTCACTATATGGAGCCGAATAGGCGATGAAACATACCCTGGTCGACACCTTATCATACGTCGACCGACAGAAGGGAATTGGGTGACCTTTCAAGAGGCACCTTCCCTTCAAAGTATCCACTTGCTCTTACTGACACAGGAAGGAGCGCCCCCCCCCCCCCCGCCAAATACAGCTTTAGAAGAAATTGAACAATCATACCTGCAAACAAAAAGTTGGAGTGAACCATCGACAGTAGAAGTCAACATCAACCGACTGCCAGTCGATGAAGTCTTGACAACCGATGGGAGTGCAATTTCCGTCGACCAGAATTCCGCAGGCATGACTACATCCATAACCCCACCACTTTCACCACCACCCTCACCTCCACCTCTGCCACCTTCTGAGAGAAGTGATAGTGATTCAGACATGGTTCATGGATCGGCTCACATTCCTCTTTATTAGGGAGACGAAGACCCCCGATGAAATTGGTTCTTCTGTGAGTCGACCTGGGAAGACAACCAGGTTACAGATGAAGATCAACAAATGGCACAGTTTGCAGGATCCTTAAGGAAAAGGGCATTGACATGGTACGTGACCTTTTCATAAAGAAAACCCAGAGCGACAAAAGCCGAGATTATGGCACAATTCCTATCCTTCTTTAAAACGCCAGACTCTAAGCACCTAGCTACGAAGAAACTCAAAACCACTTCACAAAAGCCAGGAGAATCCATCCGCGACTACGACAAGCAGTGGAAATATTTACTGAGCCAATTGGATTACGTTATTTATGAACAGTTACTAATTCAATGGTTTCTTGTAGGACTATCACAAAAAGTACGCCGACATATTAGTCTGGAGACGTTCAAAACGTATGAGGACGTGCTAACAAAAGCTCTTTAGGTTGAAATGGACAAGGATATACCCACATACCCCACGGAACACAGATTGGAATAGTAGCTAGAGAATGTACAGAAGTCTCTGAAGGAGCTAAGCCTCAAGGATCAGGAGATCTGGTGCACTAAATGCTCAACAAATGGCCACTCGAAAGATAATTGTCGACAAGAATATAGCTGACAAGACGTCCTCTTTCTACAGACCAAATAATTTTGCGACATTTGCCAAGAACATGGGGATCACTCTACAGCAGACTACCCATTTAACATGAAGAATGGCAAGGCTTCCTGGTTCTCCATCTGTGAAACCAAAAGTCACAACACCGTCGACTATCAGTTAGACCTAAAGAACCAATAGAAATATCACGCGGTATACCAAACAAATGTAGTAGCACAACATAACGATCAAAGAAATCCACCAAATGATCAAAATGGACAAAGATACGATGGATGGCAATATGAGCACCGGTATGATAATCTATGCCAAGATTACAGAGGAAGAGATCGATTCCCTGGGAATCGTGACATACGACCGTGTCGACCCACCCAGTGCTTCATATGTTACAAAGAAGGTCACTGATATGCAGACTGTCCATACAAGGACAAGACTGATCTTAAATTATGTACCCACTATGGAGTAGGCGATCACTCACTTGAGGATTGCCCTACTATGTTAGAAAAAATTAATACCAAGAAAAATGTTAATGTCTTGTCTTGTGCACAAAAGCATGATGTAATAACTACTAAAAATTTACATATTGTCACTCGACAAGGCATAAAAGGAAGACCTAATAACCCTCAAAATAGTAAGATTACAGCCACAAATGTTTATCCCGACCCTATGAGGGAAAAACAAACATATCAAGAATCCACTCACCTATTTCACGACATTGCACGACAAGAATACATCGACAACAGTCGACCCAACACAATACATCAATTAATCCAACTCACTCAAATAGACAAATCCATAGCTTGGTTCATTGACTTATTGCATGAAATAAAATGTACCAACCTTGGAAAACAAACAAAAAACATCTGCAGCTTGAACCAAAAAGACAAAAATGATGCCAACCCACTTGTCGATCTGGAAATCGAAGGTTACCATGTCCAACAAGTCATGCTCGACTTTGGGTCCCTATTGAATATCATGACCCGGGATACACAGGAAAAGATGGGCAGACCTCAAATCTACGAGTCAGGCATTTACCTGAAACTCTCCGACCAAGGTCTAATTGAACCCATTGGGGTCTGGAAAAATGTTGACACAACCATGAAAGGAATATCGAACAAGGTTGATTTTGAAATTATGGACCCGAAAGAAGGATCTAGCTCCTTCCCAACACTATTCGGTCGACCTTGGGGAAGAAAGATGAAAGCATCCATATCCTTAGACAAGGAACGAATCAAGCTAAAAGGAAATGGTCAAAAATTAATTGTACCCATTCATCCATCCCAAGGAGAGCCTTGGATGGAACCTATTGATGAAGAATTCGATGTCAGACAACTTTACGAGATTCACAACAATGCAGACTACACAGAACCAAACATCCATGGAGAACTTAACTTAGGTAACCAAGACTCAATTGGTTATAAATCCAATGCTGTATTGTATGACTCGGAGATGGAAAATTACAAAACACAAGCAAGAGGGTGCTAGAATATACAAAAAGTACAGAAGAAATCCACCCGACAGTGCTTCATAGTTTCCATTATCCCCAAAATCTTTGAAAATAAAATAAGGGAACGCCCTAAATTACAACCAACCAGCTCAAACACTACACAACTACCCAGGTATAAAGAGAGGGAATCACCAGTCATGCATATTGAGAAAGTATCTAAAAATATTGGTGAACATGGCCAACTTCAAAGATTAGTTGAAACATTTACAAGATAAGCAGCTAGATGGTGGGACACCCATCAGACCAAATTACAGACCTGGACAGCTGCTTCGACTTACTTTGTGAAGCGGTTTGGTGGAAACAATTTAACCCAGCAAGCTCAGATACCTATCTTTACCCAAGGTCAAATTCCAGAAGAACATATCAAAACTTGTGAAACGGAGTGGAGAAGACTTGGATACAAAGATGAGAGAGCCTGGCCACATTTGTTCCCCTCAACCCTAGACGACTTACAAAATAAATGGTATAAGATGGTGGAAGCCAGTGGTGAAACCTTCTTTTGGGACAAACTCAGGGAAATTTTTATTAAAGACTTCAACTTCATACCCCAAAACAAAGATCTAGTTGAGACAACAAAACAAATTAAACAATTTATCCAACCGACCGAGAAACAACCCTCCCAAGACCATCGACAAATCAAAGATTGTCACAACATACAAATAGAGTCGAGACCACAGTCGAACCATTTACAATTAGAAAATGAAAACAAAAAAGGCAAGAGATTCAGATGGAAATCCAACCATGTTGAAACAACAAAACCTATCCACTCGCTCCTGAAAGTCGTGACTACTGACAAACAAGATATTGTCAGAATGACTACAGCTGAATTCCCTTCCACATTCTCACAATTCAAAGAAGGAAGTCAGCCAATTAATGAAACTAAAGCACTAGAGTGGCTTGATGCCAAAGTAAAAACTAAAGAATTCGACATTTCCAATGACGACTAACCAAAAATAGCAAAGATTGGTGACTATTGGAACAAACAACAGACCACCAAAATCGTGAACTTACTAAGAGAGTTCCAAGATGTATTTTCCAGGGAATATAAATACCTAAAAGGCTTAGTACAAGAAATGGGAGAAATGCAAATTGATACTAAACCTGATGTTTGACCTGTCAAGAAATGACCTTACAAACTAGCTCACAAGTACAAGGAGATAGTCAAAAAGGAAATCGACAACATGCTAGCAGTAGGGATCATTTACCCTATCAACCAGTCGGAATGGGAAAGTCCAATGGTTGTACATCCCAAGAAACATGACCCGACAAGGTTAAAAAAATTTCTTGACTATAGGGAGCTTAACAAAGTAACACTGAAAGACCCATTCCCAACCCCTTATGCTGATGAAATCTTGAATGAAGTTGCAGGTCATGAATGCTACTCATTTACAGATGGATTCTTAAGCTATAACCAAGTACCAATAGGTAAAGAGGATCAAAAGAAGACAACATTTGTGTGTGAATTTGGTTCCTTTGCTTACAGAGTTATGCCTTTCGGGTTGAATAATGCACCTGTAGTGTTTTCCTGAATTGTTGTCAAGACATTCCAATAATACATATATAATACCATGGCAGTATACTTCGATGACTGGACAATATACTCCATCTTAAAAGACCATTGCAAATGGCTCAGACTTAAAATATCCAACTGTCCCTGAACATTAAGAAATGTATATTTATGACTCCCATAGGCATACTCTTAGGGCATATTGTCTGTAAAGATGGTATCAAGGTCGACTTTGCAAAGATTAAAATTATCCTCGACTTGAAACCACCAGTAAACCCCAAACAAGTTAGGGTGTTACCTGGTCATACAAGCTATTATAGAAAATTTATAAGACAATATTCATATATTACCTATCCTCTGGAAGAAATACTAAAAGAAGATCAAGAGTTTAAGTGGATAGAGGAATGCCAGATCTCCTTCGACAAATTGAAAAGAAAACTAGTCGAAGCCCCCATCCTTAAATTTCCAAACTGGTCGACCAAATTCCATTTGCATATCGATGCATCAGGAATAGCAATAAGAGCCATCCTAACTCAACCAGGGGATGATGGAATGGATTACCCTATATTTTACAGCAGCCAAAAATTAAATAAGTCCGAAAGAAACTACTCGACCACTGAAAGGGAAGCCCTAGGTATGGTCTTTGCCCTCCAAAATTATCGACATTACCTCTAGGAAAACCCCTTCACATTCTATACCGACCATCAAGCCCTGAAGTACCTTGTCAATAAACCACTCCATCATGGGAGAATTTGTCGCTGGCTACTTCTTTTCCAAGAATTTGAGTTCGAAGTCATTGTACGACCAAGGAAGTTAAATGTCGGGCCTGACCATCTATCCTGCATAGACACAAGAGAGGAACCGATCAGAGTCGACGACGACTTACCAGATGCACATTTATTTTGCATAGAAGTAGTGCCAGAATAACTGGAGGAAATTGCTCATTTCTTAGAAACTGGACAGGCACCGAAAGGTATGAATACCAAGAAAAAACAAATCTTAGCTATGAAGTCTGTACCATACAGCCTCATCAATGGATTTTTATACAAAATGGGATTAGACGACATCCTCATAAGGTGTGTACTTGAACATGAGCGAGACCAAATCATGCATGAAGCCTACTATGGACTTGTAGGAGGACATTTCCAAGCAGACACAACTGCAAAGAAAATCCAATAGTCAGGATTATGGTGGCCGACGCTCCACAGAGATTGAAAAAGTTTTATTAGTCGATGTGACAGATGTCAACGACTTGGTCGACCTCTGCTGAGCATAGAAATTCCCTTGTTATCAGTAAACCCCAGTATCACATTCGAAATCTGGTCTATAGACTTCATAGGACCATTTCCTATCCCAGCCAAAAGGTCAAGTGCAAGATATATTATCACTGCAGTAGAATATGTCACTAAATGGGCAGAAGCTGAACCCGTTGATACCTGTTTGAGTGAGGTAGCCACTAAGTTTATATACGAAAACATCATCACCAGATTCGGATTCCTACTAACATTGATCAGCGACCATGGGACACACTTTATCATCAAAACTATCAAAAACTTGACCGACCAATTCCACATCGACCACTGACACAACACACCATATCATCCTCAGTCGAATGGCATGATTGAGGATTTCAATAAAACATTGACAAAAGGGTTAACCAAAATATGCAATACTGACAAGGACAACTGGGATGAGAAAATCCCTGCAATCTTATGGGCGTATAGGACAGCCTATAAACGGTCAACCGACCAAACATCCTTTCGACTAGTCTACAGACAAGAAGCAGTCGTACCCCTACATTTTCGACAGCAGACACCTATTATTGCTCAAATACTACATGTCGATGTCGAACATGCAAGAAAAGACTGACTATTGCAACTCAGCTAGATGGAAGAACATAGACTCATGGCTATACAACACCAAGAAATTCACAAGCAACAATAGAAAGCATGGCATGACTGCAACATCAAAAACAAAAACCTAGCGGTTGGCGACCTTGTCTTACTTTATAATAGTCAAGTCAAAGAAAAACCCAAGAAACTCCACACATAATGGATGGTACCTTACGTTGTTGAATAGATACATCCCAATGGATCAATCTGACTAAAAACACTACATGGCCTAGTATTTCAGAAGCTCGTTAACAGAGCCAGACTCAAACGTTACAGAAACTGAAAAAAAAAAATCATATAACAACCATAACCGGCAACCAAAATCCATAAAAAAAAGCTAAAAATCCCAAAAAACAAAATAATACCGCAGACACAACACCATGAGAGGAAATCCCCACTTCGACGATTAACATCATGACCATCGACCATCTCCATCGACCACTCCTGTCGACCATTCTCAGCACCAACACCAGCCGACGACCTTGAAAGTCCCATCGTGCATTTATGACCTTGAGTGCCGAAATTAATTCACCATTACTTCACACTCGCGTATTGCAGCTGGAATGTCAAGTCCACCATTAATACATCCATTACCACACACAACCACACCATCGCCTAAAAATACTGGACCGTCGAAGGTTCATTCACCACACCCTTTACACAGAGCATTTACACACTCAGTCGACCAAAAGCCAAGAATCCTGTAGTAATTTCGACCAATCCAACACAATGGCCCGCAAACAGACCAGAGCATCAACCAAGGATAAAGAGATCTAGGCTGCGGATACACCCTTGGTCCGTAGACTAAAGAACATCAAAAATGCCAAAGTGCAAAAGGGCCCATGGCAGAAACTATGGGCCGAGATCCAAGAATGGGCCTTTGTCAACAAAACAATGACTCAAGCAGCTGAAAAAGTATGACGCAACACCATCTTTGGATATGCCAATGCACCTCTGATGGCAAGCTTTGGTGGGACAAAAGACGCTGCTGTCAAATTCATTATCAGCCGATATCACAACAACCAGTTCTACTTTGATGAGCCCATCGATGTTACTGGGGAAGTCATCTCCAAACTGACTGGACCGTCTAACAAAGGAGACCCTGTACCAGTCAGAATCAAGGAAGGACTGGTCAAAGAGCTTATGGGATCATCTTCTGGGAAAAACTCAAAAGGGTTGATGATTGGGTAAATTGGAACTTGAATGCCACAGATTGTGGCCAAAATCATCGCCATCACACTCACATTAGCAGGTCGAAGTGGCGACCTCAAGTTGGAAATACTGGAATCCGTCGACACTATTGCCATCGACGGTCTAATCTATAGATGGGGGGATTATGTCACTGACATGATCAAAACCATTTGCGAGTGATGCCAACAGACGGGAGGAATCATCAAGTTCCCCTCCCTCATCCTTTGGATCATTATATACCACATCTGTCCAGAAGGAAGCCCAGTCTTCCGGAAACCTTCAAAGTTCTACATGTACAAGTTCAAACTCTTTTCCCAGAAAGGAACCCCGCATGAGCTAGCACAAGGAAAATTATTCCTTGAAAACTGGTTCCAACAACTAAAGGTTTGCATGACTAGATGGAGGGTGCCTCAGAACATCTGACAAAATCTACCGGCGAACTCCCACATACAGTTGGAGCTTGACCATACCTCGGTATGGTATATGTAGGGTGAGGACCCCAAGGCCAAAGCCCTCAACTACTACCTGTGTGTCGACCAGATCTTCTAGGAATTGTCTCGACAAGCGAAGACAAAAATACCAGTGCTTGAGGCAGCTAAATAGCTCGACTTCTCAATCGAGGAGCCACTCATCGACCAAGAGAAAGAGGAAGAATATGAGCTCAACCTCTACATCAGTACATTTGTGTCGGAGGACATACCGGTCGATCCCACTGGTCGGGTACAAATAACTATCAAGCCTCCGACCGAAAAGAGAGTCGACCCACAGCCGACGGAACCACAACCATAGCAGCAAACAACTCCTCCGGCTCCAGAAAGTGTCGTTCTGACACAGGAACCGATGGGTGAAGTCGATCCCAACAACCCTGAGTATGTTATTTCAAGAGGCATCATTAAGAAACTAACCACTAAGATAGTAGCAGCCAGGAATAAAATCAGAGCACAAAAAGAACAACAAGGAAAAGGTAAGCACAAGCTTATCATTGACGAATATTCCGATGATGAAGAAGAACTATCAACTGCGGCCCTTGACCTTATAGAGGATGCCGCCACAAACAAAGCACTAGTTGAAACTCAGTTTCAACGATTTCTTGAAGCATGAGCCCCTAAAGGTCGACCAAAGAAGGCAAAAACAACACTGACGCCTGAAAACATCGTTGATCTTGTGTCAACCCCTCCACCTCCATCACCAACACTAGTAGTCGAGGAGCAAGTACCGGCACAATAGTCAGTCAGCCCCCTCGACTTATTCAAAAGCGCGATACCGGGGATAGTAAAAGTGAAGTTCGACAAAGATACCGAGATAAAACATTTCTTCGAGATGCTTCCTGAGCTGTTTCAGTTGGCTCAAAAAATTTACACAAATGCTCCTCTCTATATAGGCAGTGGAACACACCTTAGGGTATTTGCACACCTCATGTCGACCTTCACCCGTTCCGACTACGAAGGAGACGTGATTGGAAAAGTATAGTCTACCATTGAACCAATTGACCCTGAACCCTAGGCCGACCCATCCGCCACTACTCCACCAGAAGCAGACATAAATTTCGATGAAAGTCCACACCGCACTTCCCCCAAACCCATTACCCCCAAACATTCACCCACTCCATCACCACCGCCAACACCATCCCCACCACCCCCACCACCTCTTGATTCACAGCCAAACCTACCACAACAAACTACATCCACACAGCCAGAAGTAGTCATACCACCCCGCGAGCCAGAAAAACCATCGACTTCAATCCCGCAAACCAAAGGCCCCCCCTTAACTGTTGCAGGTACATAGGAGACAGAGGCAGACAAGAACAAGAAGAGGAAGGAGCATCATGCAAAAACTCCCAGACTTCTGATTAGCTTAATAGATACGAGCTCCTTGACCGACACAGAGGTGGGCCAACTCCTCAAAACCTTAGCCAAAGAAGCAAAGGAAAGGGTTGAGTGAAAAACTAAAGAGATCACTGAAAAAATACATAACAGGTTGAGTTTCTCGGCAAACGCAGGACTTTAGCTCAATCTGTCATCCCAGGCCCTATCGAAGTCGACACAGATAGACCGTTTGAAAGAGCATATCAGCTCTTCGAGAGCATGGTGTCGACCATCCAGGAATGTCTCTAGGACACTAAGGAAGAACAGAAGGAGGAGACTGCCTGACTACTACTGGCACAACACACTGCATTCTCAGAGGCATACAAAGTGCTACAAGACCATATGGAGGAATCTATCGTCACCGAAGAAGTCTTAATAGACTGGCCTACTCACTATGGGCAGGTCTATCAGCAGACATGATAGACTCATCAAGGCATTCAGGATTTGGAGAGCAGGAAGACCACAGAGGTAGCACTTAGACCGATGATAGAAGAACATATAGCGCTAGAAACCAGAAAACTACAGAAACTGGAACTGGAAGCACATCAGTGGGTGCAACAAGCTCTTCCCAACTTAGAGAAATTTGACATCATCTGCCCACAGATTAAAACACTCATCGACATAGCAGAAGAGCAGAACCAGTTCCTGGGTCCCAACATGGAAAAGATCGCAGAAGTCCCCATCTCAGAAAAGATGTCGATCCTGTCACGCTTAACCACATTAACCATTGACATCCAAAAATATTTGCAGAGCTAGACATATTTCCAACATCACCTTGCCATCACAGCTCCGGCCATTGTTGAAGTCTGTGTCCAGAAAAGACCAACCATCCGTCTGCACAGTCCGCCACAATAGCATTTCGAAGGACCCAACAAACATATTTTTGTACCTCCCTATTTCTTCAGGACGAAGAAACGTTTTGTTCATGGGGGAGATGTAGAAGGAGCAAATCAATTAGTCAACTTGAACAAGGACCGACTTATTCGATCAACCAACTAAGTCGATGAGTCGACTTAGTCGATTAGTCGACTAAGTCGGTCGGCCAACTAAACTAAAAGATTGGGGACCAATTATCTAAAAGTCGCGTCGGTTCACTGAACCAACAGGTAGTTATTTTGTAAGTGTTTGTAAATTGTATGTATTAGGCTATTGAGCCAAATGAGAAATCAGTTCAGTTATCTGCATTGTATGGACTCACTATAATAATATAATCTGTTTAAATCCTATATGTTCTTGTCTCTTGTCTCTGTTTAATTCTTATGTATGTTTTAGTATGTATTATTGGTAACCTTATGTGATCTGTGAGATTACAATAGCTTCTGATCTCCGACAGGTTTGTTAGTGGTTTGAATTGGTAATTAAAAAAGGCTTTTCCAAAGTCGCTATCTGCCGAAAAAAAAAATTCACCACGACGATAGGGTAAAGATTTTGGCAGTTTAAGCAAGAAAGATCACATTTAATTTAGTCACCAAAATCCAATGTTTCGGGTTAACTGACAAAATAAGGGATGATCTAAACCACCAAAAGGATAAAATAGGGAAACGGTTGGGAACTGTCACATCCAACCCCATCAGCAAGGAAAAAGGCCATTTTAAAGCATGATTACCCACTGAAAATACCTCGAGTAGTCCATTAGCCATTGAAAGTTCCTCCTTTTGACAGTTAAAAGTTCTGATAGACTGGCTGCTTAACCACCAAAAGTGGACACAGGTTTAAAAGCAAGTTTTTGATATACATAACTGGATTTTGGAAACTGCAAATGGCTGAGGGACATAAGTTAAAGATAAAAGGTGCTGACATAATTATCAAAAAGGGTATATTAGATCTATTATGACAAAACAATGCCATAAATCTTGTTGGTTCTATGGGCAGACCCAGGTTTACTGTAATGTACCAACAACACCCCTAGCTCACTGGCCCTTTCGGCGACAGACCGCAGAGCAGCCTGAAGTCTCACCCGAAGTGAATCTAATGGGTTGGCCAAAGACTCAAGTGTCTTCAACTAGGTTCTGTAGCATCCTGGGGTCTTACAGCTCTTCTTAGCCAGCAAGATCTCACTCTGTGATGCACAATCTCTTTTACTTGTGGGTTCTGACAGGGGAAGGGCTCCTATCATATCACAGTGACTCTGGAGATGTGCTATCACCTACTGTCAACATGATATATACTATAGTACGACCCCCTATGACCCTCACGATCTAGAGGCTATCGCATTGGGTGGAACATCTTGGCTAACTTTCAACAAGATATTAAACACTCTGACATGAACTTCTACAGTTCACACAATATTCCTCAACTTATACTTAACTGTTTAATAAGTATACTGGAAACACTCTAGCAGAATGACTTATTACTATGTGAAACAAGCACTGATAAACTCATTTGCAGACACTTGATACATGTAAACCCACCTTAACCTTCTATAATGATGTAACTGAATGAGGACATACAAACATTCACTAACTGATATACAACATTCATGTAATAGATAATAGGTATAAACTAAGTAAAGTGCAATCACATGAAACAATCACATAACACACTGGTTTTACATGGTTCACTTCTAGGGTAGAAGTTACGTCCACAGAACTATGTTTATTATATCTTGAGAGAGAGTACATAGTTCTACTGCAACCTATGTGCAGCTAGAGATCTTCTAGGTAACTCCGCACTCACTGCTGAGAGCCCTTCTCTCCTAGATCTCTTGTCTTTCTGTATATTGCCTCNATATTCTCTCTCTCTCTCTCTCTCTCTCTCTCTCTCTCTCTCTCTCTCTCTCTCTCAATCCCTGCAGATTGTTACTCACATGTTTCTATGAGCCAGCTACTGGTTACAATAAGATTTTACAAATGGAATAACAGGACCAAATCTCGACTCTATCACAATACAAAAACGACTGTGAGCTAACATACTAATTGAATCTATTTGTCTGAATAGCTAATCAACTGGCCTACTAGCTAACCTTTTACAATACAAAATGCATCCCTTTATAGGCGGCCCGAAGGTCTTGCCAATACAACACTGTGGGCCTATCCCAATAGTAACCCAAAAACCCTAACTAGTGACATTCGGTCTATTTGTGCTCGAACTGCTGCTTTCCGTCACACCACTGCTCTTTGGAGTCTTCCATGCTTCTCGGCACTGACCATGCGTACTGTGCGCCACTTCCCTTTCTGTCCTTTGTCTTTAATTCCTTGGCCTCGTTGCCATTTTTCCTTTATGAGGGTAGCTGATCCCTCCTGTCTTCTGTCGCTTCCTTGAATGCAGTGGGTGAGCTCTCTCTTCTCGACCACTGCCTTGACTGCAGTGGGTGAGCTCTCTCTTCTTGGCCGCCTAAGTACTGTCGTCTTCTTTGACTTCTCTGTCCCGATAGTCATAGTTTCTGGATCTGATCTATAGATAGAAACATGCTACGGTGTCGTATCTTTACCTTATCTCTTATATCTTCACCAAAACTATCTATTCGCCAAAATGGCAGCTTCTCCTGTAGCTGCGGGACCCTACTCCAACAAATCTATCAACCCAAATTGTCAAGGAGAAATCAGTGGGTTAAGTGATAGTGAACCAGCAGCAGTGATCATTAGCGACAACTTCAGTTATTTAATGTTCAGTCAGTGAACTAAATCTTCATTGTAGTTAGACAAGTAGTTAGGTAGGGTTTCAAACCCTAATTTGGAAAAAAATTGTTACTTTTGATTATTTTTGTAAAAAACAAATCCAAGTTTTAGGATCTATCCATTTTGTAAAAGGCTATAAAGCCTAAGATCAATTTTATAATAAAGGTTCAACTTCAGGGATTTATAAGCCTATAATGCTTTCATGCTTCTCATTTTACTTATTCATGAATATAAGCTCTTTTGTTATGATCTGTTCAACCATCATCTCTTTCTTTGTTGTACTTATGTTTGAATGTGTATTTAGGTCATTTTCAAATTAATTAAAAAGTTGATAGCTGCCATCCTATTGGTTTGTTAGTGCAATTTGATTTGTAAGTGCCATCCTTATCATGATTTAGCCATTTATATGCATGTTTTTTGTATGTAAATCTGCTAGCCTTATGAGTTCTTCATCCCTTCACTTTGTTGTCAACTTTTGAGCAATTGTAACTAAAATCCTTGTAATTGAGTGAGTTTTATCCATGCCTTGAGAGTGGAAAGGTTATATAGGTCAACTGAATTAATCCATATTAGAAAACCCTAAAAACATTGTAAGTTACCAGGAATCCTCAAGCTACAACCTAGAGGAGTTTCCTGGAGTGATAACAAATTGGTGCCATTTCCAAGGAGAGGAGACTGAAGCTTAGCTTCCTTGGGAGATGACATAGATCCATGCTTTGATGATAGACAAAGCTTGGACACTATTATGGTTGTAATCATCTATCTGGTGAGCCCATTGATATAAGGTGGCTTCGAGAAGACCAAGTACCAGAGAAAACTAGAAGGGGCCACAAACAACACCAGTTTCAGATCCAGAAGAAATTTTGAGAAGATCTAGGGCTTTACTAAGATAGATCAATAGTGGTGCAAAAAAAGATGCATCAGGTACTTCAAGAAATATTTCTGCTATTGTTTCTTCTGCTGAAATTCTTAATTATTAGGAATTTTTAGACACATCAGAAAAATCTAGGGTTTGGGCATCTTCAAGAACTGTTTCTTGTAAAGATCCAATCCCTGGTGACTCCATTGGGATAAGTATACCACCACCTTCTTAGCAAGTATCTCCATCAGTGCTGCTTTCCTCAACCCTGTCCATGCCCATTTCCAATATGGCTGCCTCTCAATTGACCAAGATGGAAAGGATCCTGGTAGCTAGGTATACACCGCTAATTTTTCCAAATCCCATCGCAGCTATGCCTACTCGGGATTATCTCAATTATATTCCTAAGCTTACAGGGGAATGGAATTTTTCTGCTGAAGAATATCTAGAGGCATTTTATATCTATGCTTAAAATATTATCATAGAGTAAGAAGATGTATGGACTAGGGATTTTGTGCAAAGCCTGGATGTCCAGGAAAGGAAGTGGTTTAAGGAACTGCCTGTTGGATCAATGGCAGGAATAGAGGCCCTAGATGACATTTTCCTAAAGCATTGGGGAGAAAGGAGAGACCACCTCTACAATATCATAGAATTCAACAACCTGAAAATAGAAAATGGGGAGTCTGTCTCCAACTTTACCAAGAGATTCAACAATATGTACAGTAATATCCCTACTGAAATTAAGCCCACTGATACCTCAACTAGGATAACTTATGCAAATTCCTTTGACTTTGAATTTTGTCTACTTCTTAGAGAAAGGATGTCTTCCTCCTTATCACTCATGCAGGATGTTTCCCTAGAGGTAGAGTCAAACATTTTTGCATCTCAGAAGGTCAAAGGGAAGATAGACAGGAAGAAGCAACCAGCAGACCCTAGTGGGGATTCTGCATTAGAGAACAAGATTGACAAAATGACCAAACTATTAGATAACATGATTGTTGAAATGTATAAATTGAAGGACCAAGGACATCTACCTGTGAGGGGTAAACGGCCAAGTGACTTTTCTCCTCGAAATCCTAATTTTGTTCCTTATAGAAGAGGAAACACCCCAGTTCAAATTCTCAAAAGGAAGAGAAATCAAGGGGAATATTAGATAATAATATCTCCATTCCAAAATGTTGTATTATAATAAGAGCCAGAATTCATTGAAGAAGAAGGAGAAGCTGAAGACAACATCCATTGCATGGAAGGTGAGGTGGACTGTTCTTTTCTAACACAGGAAGAATATGAAGAAGCCCTAATTGATGAGTAGATCACTAAAGAGGCTTTCTATCAAGCTGATAATCAGGTAGGTTTATAGAAATTCTAAGGCCTTGATGGCATAAGGAATTTCATAAACTGGCTAAGGATCTAAGCACACAATTAACCTCACAGAGAATTGTAGAGAATTAGCATAATGAGAGAAGGAGAAGAATTAATGAACACACATTAATGAATGATCAATAAATGATAATTGATATTATTACATAGGTAATACATCCTTATAAAGGAAAAAATATTTGCATGAAGACAACTCAAGCTAGCCCATAAAAGCAGGCTTACTAATTATGATAAACCCCATAAAGCACTTTCCAATCTACCAAGCACTTCATGAGTTGGAAAAAGCATGAGTGAGTTGTCAAGGAGATGGAAATAATATGATAATGGAGAAAAACTAATGGAATATGGGTTGGAAACAAAAGATCTCAGTTTCCTAGTTGACTAGCTTTTATCTTATCCATAGAAAAGCAGGATAAAGCAGAAAAAGCAGAAAAAGCAGAATCTGCTATAAGGTCCTGTATACTAATTCTAGATGAACCCAGAATCAGAAATAAGTCATTCCTAGGATATAGATGGCATGCATTGACTTTAAGGTGCAAGTGGATGCCAACTAATTAAGCTAGTGGGTGAATAATTAATCAAGTAATGATTAATTATTTTATCCTAAGTTGTGAGTGGGTTTATTATATTCCAACACCCCCCTTTAAGCCTTACGTTATGATGATATTCCTAAACTAATCAGAAATATATATGCATATAGGGCCCAGCAATAAAGCTATGGTCACCCTTTTACAATTTTATGTTGTCCGAAGAAATGAGGAAAGAGGAAAAACCTCAAGGGGAAAATCCTCCCTCAAGAAAGGACATGAAAAGCAATACCAAAAAATGGTTGAACTACTGGTGTTGCTGCTGCTCCAAACTAAATGCTGATGTCTGGAGGAATCTTCTTCTTAGGAAGAAGATAAATCTGCTCACCTGGATCAAGGACAGCTGCAGGATGGAACCTGGGACCATGTAGAACAACTGAAATCCAATGATGTGAAGGAAATACTCAAGGATCTTGAGACTTGTAATCAGCTTCAAGATGATGATATGACTTGAACTTCGAACCAATAGAGATGAAATGAGCTCCAGATAGGTGAAATAATTGTTCAAGTGAATGTATCATGTCTCCATCTTCATTTACACAGAGAGGATGTGTGCAAGTGATCATGTAGGAACATAGAGAAGGCATGGGATCAAAGAGTGTGAATGCATGGGCTCCATGGGTTTATCTAGCTTTCAAATAATCCATGAGATCACAAATAAACACAACATTAGACTCATGGGAATATACTGGTAAATAATCCTCTATGGTAGAGGTATGAGAGGAGGAAAGATAGTGATGTTCAAAATCTTCAAGGAGGCTCTGAGAATGAGTGCCAAGAACAAAGGAGGAGCTGCAGAAGCACATGGGATCAAGTATGGTAAGTGGAAAAACACTGGAAGGACTTGATTTGGCTAAGCAAACATCCTGGAAATCACTGGGTTGCGCACCATCAAGAAGAGAGGCATGCACAAGGTTTGAGAGGTCTAGCATATGGATCTCAGAATCCATGATAGAAGACATAGGGAACACTGAATGTGTGAGTGAATCATCAATAGAAATAGCAGCTCCATTAGTCACTTCTTTTTCATCAACAACATCATGAGAAGATGAATCAAGATCTTCTACTTCAAAAGACACAGAAAAAGATGGCTCTTCAATATTTGCTTCTTGATTGAAAGAGGAAGCATTCGAATCAAGGAGAGTAGTAGCAACAGGAACTGTATGAGAAATTTATTCTTCATGATCAACTTCATCAGAGTCTGTAGAGGTCGGGACATCTTGAGAGAGAGAAATCATTGAGGAGCCAGAGGCACTCTCCACATAGCTAGAAGGATCCTCATTGTCCTTTCCCAAAACTCTATCCAATGTTGTCCAGAGATCCTTTGGGGAATCAATAGAATCAATAAGGTAGTGCATGCATGGAGAGATAGATAGGAGAATAGCTCCAATTTCTCTGTCACAGTCATTCAACCAGTCACTTGGTTCTTCATAATATTCTTCACCAGCTCCAATAGATATCTCATAGAGACCTTGTCTCTTTAGATATGAAATCATCTTCAGTTTCCACTCTGAATAGCTTGTGAATGGAGAAAGAAGAGGAACTGATATTCTTGAATCCATTCGAAGTTGAACCTGCAAAATAAACCTACAAATCTGAAAAAAGAGGATTAATTAATGAACTCTCAAAGATCTGATATCATGTAGAGCTTTGATATCCTCAGCTCTAATAGAATGTAGAACTTTAACTTTGAGAACCTTAGCTCTGATACCATGTAGAAATTCTAAGGCCTTGATGGCATAAGGAATTTCATAAACTAGCTAAGGATCTAAGCACACAATTAACCTCACAGAGAATTGTAGAGAATTAGAATAATGAGAGAAGAAGAAGAATTAATGAACACACATTAATGAATGATCAATAAATGATAATTGATATTATTACATAGGTAATACATCTTTATAAAGGAAAAGAGTTGCATGAAGACAACTCAAGCTAGCTCATAAAAGCAGGCTTACTAATTATGATAAACCCCATAAAGAACTTTCCAATCTACCAAGCACCTCATGAGTTGGAAAAAGCATGAGCGAGTTGTCAAGGAGATGGAAATAATATGCTAATGGAGAAAAACTAATGGATGATGGGTTGGAAACAAAAGCTCCCAGTTTCCTAGTTGACTAGATTTTATCTTATCCATAGAAATGCAGGATAAAGCAGAAAAAGTAGAAAAAGCAGAAAAAGCAAAAAAAGCAGAATCTGTTATAAGGTCCTGTATACTAATTCTAGATGAACCCACAATTAGAAATAAGTCATTCCTAGGATATAGATGGCATGCATTGAATTTAAGGCGCAAGTGGATGCCAACTAATTAAGCTAGTGGGTGAATAATCAATCAAGTAATGATTAATTATTTTATCCTAAGTTGTGAGTGGGTTTATTATATTCCAACAAGGTTACCAGCTCAGGTCTAGGTTGGTCTCTCCTCTCAAGAAGAATGCTACACCAGTCAAGCATCCTGCAACATTAGCTAGAAAGGATGTTGTTTTACTGAAGAAGGTGGATGTTGCATCCAAAGAATTGTAGAAACCAACACCTTTATCCATACCTGATCAAGTCCAACCCAAACCTATAGCTCATGAGGTAATATTTCTAGATAGACTACATTGTTCTTTCAGCTGTGAGTTTGAAATTCAAAAATTGAAAATCCCTTTCCCTTTAATTGAGCTAATGAAGAATGATGCATTCAAGTCCTCCATTCTAAATTCCATTTATCCCAAGGAGCACATTGACACTAAATTTGTGAACTTGCAAGATGACAAGCTTGTTGTAACCCTGGGCCCCATGATAAAAGACTTAAAGGACTCATTCCCACCATTCTACATATGCTTGATATCCATGATAAAATCCTTCATAACTGTCTGTTGGATTCAGGAGCCTCTCATAACCTAATGCCAAAGGTTGTGATGGATGAGCTTAGCCTCAGCATCACAAATCCTTGCTGTGATTTATTCTCCTTTGAATCTAGGAAGGTCAAGTGCTTGGGCCTCATCAAAGACCTTGTTGTGAACCTAACTCAACTACCTTCGAAAAGCATCATGATGAACATTGTAGTGGCTGATATACCTCCAAAATTTGGTCTCTTGCTATCTCGGTCATGGAGCAAAAGACTAGGTGGCACCCTTCAAATAGATCTCACATATGCCGCCATTCCCATGTTTAGAGGAGAGACTAAGAGGCTGTATACGGAAAATCAGCTGGCATACATTATAAACAAGGAGAGCAACTTAGTGAATCACCCCATCTATGCAGTGGACACTGATTTTGGGTCATGCATTTTGAAAATAGATGATTCTCAGTAGACATTAGTCTATCTCACTAAGCCCACCTATCAGCAACCTGAAGAAGTGACCATAACAATCTAGACCATGTATTTTGATCGGGCTAGCACTCAAAGCTTAGCAGGTGCAGGTGTAGTATTAATCTCCCCATCTAAGGAAAAGATCCACCTGTCTTATAAGATTGATTTCGAAACCACTAACAACATAGCAGAATATGAAGCCTTGTTCCTAGGAGTGAAAGCTGCTAAGGAGATGGAGATCATGTGCATGAATATTTTTTGGAGATGTAGAACTCATCATACAGCAGGTCAACAACACTTTTCAGACAAAAAATATCAGACTGGAGGCCTACAGGGATGAGGTATGCAAACTCAGAGACTCCTTTATGTTTTTTGAACTATCACATATTCCTAGGGCTTTGAATCACCTGGTTGATTCCTTGGTTGTCTTTGCAAGTCTGTTTGTTCCTCCTTTACCCCCTAAGCTCAGCTATGATGTTCAGGTCAAGTACAGACCCTCTTTTCCAGATAATGTAAAATTTTGGAGGGTGTTTGAGAATGATGATGAGCTTAGTAAATTCCTTCCGTTAGTAGATGAATTTTTTGACATACACATAGATTAGGAAAACCTAAACATAGAGGAATCCAAATAGCTCAAGTTAAAAGATAAAGTGGTAGATCAGAACATCGTCCAATTGCCCAGCAACTACATACCCCGAGGTGTAGTACCACTGGAAGAACTGCTTGATCACAATGACATCCCTTTTAATCCTTCCAAAAATGAGCTAGATCTTGCTATCCAAGAGAAAAACATAGGCATCCAAAGCCATCCAAAACTGATAAATTTGTCCACTGGGCTTACTACTGGTCAGAGGTCTGAATTTTGCAGGCTGATAAAAGAGTTTGCTGATGTTTTTGCATGGGATTATAGTGACCTAAACACTTATGAAATCAATACAATCCAGCACATGATTCCTTTGGAGAAGGACACCATTCCTTTCAAACAGAAGCTAAGACCCATCAACCCTCTCCTATTACCAGTGATTGAAAAAGAGATCCACAAGCTCCTCAAAGCTAAGATCATAATCCCCCTCACATATTCCAAGTGGATTGCAAACCTAGTAGTGGTAAGAAAGAAAAATGGATAAATCAGGTTGTGTGTGGATTTTAGAAACCTAAACAAGTGTTCCAAGAAGTACAACTATTGTCTACCCAAGATGGAACACGTGGTGCAGAAAGTCTTAGGAGCTAGGGTTATGTCCTTCCTTGATGAATTCTCTAGATACAACCAAGTTTCCATGCACCTAGATGACCAAGAGAAGACTACTTTTACCACCCCTTAGGGCACCTTCATGTATGCTAAAATGCCATTTGGGCTAATGAATGTTGGGGCTACTTTTCAGAGAACCATGGACCTAGATTTTGTAGGGATAAAGGATAAGTTTGTGCCGATATATTTGGATGAAATAAGAGTTTACTACCAAAACCATCATCACCACTTACATCATTTAAAATAGGTATTTCTAAAGTGTAGAAGGTATGGAATATCACTGAACCCCAAGAGGTCCCAGTTTGCACTCAATGAAGGAAAGCTCTTAGGCCATATAGTATCAGCTGAAGGTGTAAAGATCGATCTGGTAAGGGTAGAGGCAATCCAAAAGCTGTCATTACAAAGATCAGAAAGATACATTAAGTCCTTTTTAGGCAAGATAAACTTTGTCAGGAGGTTCATCCCTAGTTTCTCCGAGCTAGTAAAGCACATAACAGTCATGCTGAAAAAAGATGCATAAATAAAGTGGGATGACCAGGAAAGAAACTCTTTTGAAGACATTAAGAAAGCTATCATGGAGGCCCCAACCCTGATTAGTCCCGACTACACCAAAGGTTTTTACATTTTCTCTTTTGCATCTTATGACATAGTTGCAGTTGTACTATTACAAAAGAATGATGAGGGTCTTGATCATCCAATTGCATTCTTCAGTAGAACCTTGAGAGATGTTGATCTGAAGTATGACCTAATTTAGAAGCAGGATTATGCTCTCATAAAATATTTGAAAACTTTTAGAATCTACATTCTCCATGAAAAGGTAATTACATATGTCCCTTCAGCTGCTATGAAGGATTTTTTGACTCAGCTTGACATTGATGGGAAGAGAGCTAAGTGGATTGCCAAACTCATTGATTTTTATATAGAGGTGAAACCCGACAAACTGGTAAAGTGACTAGGTCTTTCCAAACTCATGGCCAAAGAAAACTGTGAACTGATGGGAATAAATTTCACATGTGTCAAATCATCAAAGGTGCAGACTCTGGTAGCAACAGAAACAAAAGTAAATCAAGATCAGAATGGCATTCCATCAGTAGATGAAAACATATCTTCATGTGAGTGGTACTCAGGTATCATTCAATTTCTACAAAAATTAGAAGTTTCTCCTGATCTCACTCTTAACCAAGCACGAGCTCTTAAGTTGAAATATGTTAAGTTTTGCATAGTTGACAAACTGCTGTACTAGAGACATCAGTCTGGAATTTTGCTCAGGTGTCTAGATAAAGAGTAAACAGAGCAAGTCATGCAACATTTTCATTCCAGCACATGTGGGGGCCACCAATACTAGAAAACCACATCCCACAAGATCTTAAGAGCGGGATACTATTGGCCAGTCCTCTTTGCTGATGTATGCACTTTTGTAAGGGCCTATGACCAATGCCAAAGATTTATAGGGAAGTAGCAGCTCAATTCCTTGCCCCTTAGGCCTATTGTGGTGAATGGGACTTTCTAGCAATGGGGTCTGGATTTCATAGGTGAAATAAATCCATCTTCTAGTGGACAACATAAATGGATCTTAGTAGCCATTGACTACTTTACCAAATGGATAGAAGTAGTACCCACTAGGAATGCCACTCATCAAGTCATCATGATATTTTTATATGAGAATATCTTTAGCAGGTTTGGCTACCCAGTAAGGTTAGTAACTGATAATGCAAAAGATTTCGAGGCTGGGGAATTAGTTAAAATGTGTGAATCAATGGGTATTCAACTAGTGCACTCCACATCCTATTATACCCAAGGCAATGGCCTAGCTGAGTCATCCAACAAAACCTTAGTCAGAATCATCAAAAAAATCCTAGAGACAAATCAGAAAAGTTGGGATTCAAAGCTTAAGTTTGCTTTATGGGATGATAGGGTAACAGACAAAAGATACATAGTGACTTCTCCATTTAGGCTATTTTATGGCACTGAGGCCATTTTTCCTATCCGTCTCATCCTTCCAGTGGAAAATTTCTTTCAGGAAGAGGAAGATGAACCAAATGATATGGTGAGAAGGATGATGGATTTGGTGGAGTTACAACAAATAAGGGAGCAAGTTGCAGGAAAATCAGAAGCTCATCAATAAAGGATAAAGGGCATGTTTGAAAAAAGAGAAAAAGTAGACAACTTCCAGGTTGGAGATTGGGTCCTCAAGTGGGATGTTGTCAGACAGGACAAGGGAAAACATGGAAAATTTGACTCTTTGTGGATTGGCCCTTTTGTGATAGCCCAGGTACGTAAGATTAACACCTTCAAATTACAGAATCTGGAAGGTGAAGAGGTATTCGATGGCTAAGTGAATGGGTGGTTCTTGAAACTCTATTTTATTTGAGGCTCTGAGGCCTTATTATTGTAAATTAGTAGATAGTAGGTTGTTTTTACTTTCAGAATAAACTCCATTCCCAATGGAACAGTAAATGATAATGTTAAGTTACTTAGTTACTTTTAGGGAAAAGGGTTGTTTTCGGCAGATTTAAAAAGGGGTGCAACATATACACTAACCATCGAAAACTGAAAGATAAATATCGTGTGGAAAACCCTTTTCGACAGTTTAGGAAAAAGCTATGACATCTATGTTGACCACCGAAAGAACATTGTTGACTACGGTCAGAGATTTAGTCCTCTACGACGTCGAAATTTTGGATATTTAGTCCTTTATGTTGCCAACACTACGAAGAGTCTAGTGGGTTGAGGTTCTGATTGCCCATGCATTAGTCGTTAGAGATTCTGATCATCGATGGTTAATCATTGCGGCATTAGTGGTTTTGAAATGCTAACACTATGGTAGCATTCATGTTTAAAGTTTCGATGCATTAGTGGGTTGAGGTTCTGATCACTGACGCATTAAGTGGTTAGAGATTTCGATCGTTGATGCTTAATCGTCGCGACGTTAGTGTTTTGAAATGCCGACACTGCGGCAGTGTTCAAGTTTAAAGTTCTGATGCATTAGTGGTTAGAGCTTTCAATCATCGACAGGTTCATTAGTGGTTTGAATCGGTAGTTAAAAAGGGTATTTCAAAGTCACTATTTGCTGAAAATGGAAATTCATCATGGAGATCGGGTAAATATTTCAGCGGTTTAAGAAAGAAAGTTCACGTTTAAATTAGCTTCCAAAAGCCAGTGTTTCAGCAGTTAACCGGAAAAATCACGAAGGATCTAAACCACCGAAAGGATAAAATAGGGAAATGGTTGGGAACTGTCACATCCAACCCCGTCAGTAAGGGAAAAGGCCATTTTAAACCATGATTACCCACCGAAAAGACCTAGAGCAGTCCGTTAGCTTCCAGAAGTTGCTCCTTTCAGCGGTTAAAGGTTCCAATAGACTGGTCGCTTAACCACCGAAAGTGGACGGAGGTTTAAAAGCAAGTTTTTGATAGACAAAATAAAATTTTGGTGACTGCAGATGGCTCAGGGGTGTAAATTAAAGATAAAGGGTGCTGACATAAGTATTAAAAAGGGTCTTTTAGATCTATTATGACAAAACAATGCCATAAATTCATCAACCCAAATTGTCAAGAAGAAATCAGTGGGTTAACTAACAGTGGAGCAACATCAGTGATCATTAGCGACTACTTTAGTTATTTAATGTTTAGTCAGTGAACTAAATCTTCATTATAGTTAGACAAGTAGTTATGTAGGGTTTCAAACCCTAATTTGCAAAAAGTGTTACTTTTGATTATTTTTGTAAAAACCATATCCATGTTTTAGGATCTGCCCATTTTGTAAAAGGCTATAAAGCCTAAGATCGATTTTATAATAAAGGTTAAACTGCAGGGATTTATAAGCTCATTTTGTTATAAGCTTAGGGATTGATAAGCTCATTTTACTTATTCATGAATATAATCTCTTTTGTTATGATCTGTTTAGCCATCATCTCTTTATTTGCTATGCTTATGCATGAATGTGTATTTAGGTCATTTTCAGATTGATTAAAAAGATGATAGCTTTCATCCTATTGGTTTGTTAGTGCAATTTGATTTATAAGTGTCATCCTTATCAAGATTTAGCCGTTTATATGCATGTGTTTAGTATGTAAATCGGCCATCCTAATGAGTTCTTCATCCCTGCACTTTGTTGTCAACTTCTGAGCAATTGTAACTTAAATCCTTGTAATTGAGTGTGTTTTATGCATGCCTTGAGAGTGGAAAGGTTATATAGGTCAACTGAATTGATCCATATTAGAAAACCCTAAAAACATTGTAAGTTACGAGGCATCCTCGAGCTACCACCTAGAGGATTTTCCTGGAGTGATAACAAAACCATCCCGAGAGTTTAATGTAAAAATTATGCCAATACTCTTGGACGAGAAGGTTTAAAACACTCCACCAAAACATTATCTAAGGATGGAACAACTCTCAGAAGAGAGAATGTTAACCATGGTTAATTTGTCGTCTGAGAAATATAACAACTCTAGGTCGAAAAAAATTGTTGCCTTTTTTCTCGGCCGAGAAATTGGAAATTATACAAAAAAGGATTTGTAACGGAATTGCTTCCCAACTTTCTGTTTTCACCCTGCCGTGAATTGTAAACATTAGGGTGAAAGAAAGAACAATATTTGAATATAAGTGTTTGAATTGTTCCAATTTCCTTACTAAAATACAATATTTGAAAGGGTAAAATATTTAACAACCGACACTGTAAATGTTGTAGACTGTGACCCCTTCGTTTTCTTGTCAACCTTCTAATAATGGAAACAAGAAGTACAAATTTTCTACCAATATATCTAGTCAAGGGAATCCTTCGATAGACGTTCATGAATGGGGGGCTCGGAGTGCAATGATCTAGCAAAGAACATGATTTCAACATCCTCGTTGTCTCAAACCTGCCAAATGTGTGTTTATGATTCGTCTTCCTTGTTGACTTTGGTAGAAACAAGACACCCAATTTATAGTGATATTTGTTGGAGAATTTAAATTTCTTCCTTATAGTGGACTAATAAATACTTAACCTTTTCAATAGGGCTCATAAACTCGATATAGATTGGAGGGAATATCCATAATGTACCTAAAATTAGGGATTTTGTTTGATCACTTCGAATTGGGGTATAAACTCAAAACACATTTGAAGGACTATCCATAATCCACCTAAAATTGGGGCCTTTGTTTGATCATTTTGATTTGAGCCTGTGGGGAGGACATGACTCAATTCTAAAAATAACTGTTGAATTTAGGGTTAATAAAAAAGTTTCTTCGTGAAATCATTAGGTATTACATTCTAGGGTTTTTCTTTTAGGTAGGCCCAATCATAGTTGACCAATAGAGCCACCATAAACATGAATCAATCCTCCACTAAAAGGTCCTTCCAAATTCCAATGAATTATATTATCAACGACCTATTAACCTAGTATTTCACCCGCCCGACAAAATTGTCCCTTATCTAAATTCAATAAACTATATGCTCTAGGGATTGGGAGAGTACATGGTTTACCTCACTAATTCCATGTAAATGTTGAATCACTCGGGATTTCTTCCTATTTTCATTTTTTTTTCTATACATTGTTTTTAATAAATAATAAAAAAAAATTGTACACTTATGGTTTCAAATGAAAAGAATAATATATTTTTATATGTCAACATTGAAGGGTTCAATTTCTCACAACCTTTCAAAGTGAAATGGAACCCTACCCTTCAAATTTGATACCTACATAGATATAAAATTATAAATAAAAAATGTAAATGTATATATATTTAACATTGGAAATTTACATTAAAAAGTACACCATAATAAAGTGGAAATGATGACCTAAAATGTAAGAAATAATGGTTTAAAAAGTACGTCACAATAATAAGGTGGAAGTTATGACCTAAAATGTATGAAAGTAAAATTATAAATAAAAAATGCAAATGTATAAATATTTAACATTGGAAATATACATTAAAAAGTACACCATAATAAAGTGGAAGTGATGACCTAAAATGTAAGGAAGTACATAAATTCATAAAAAGATGGAAATGCATATATATTTGACATTAGAAATATATGTTATTTATTCTAGTATATGTGTATTTTTATTTTGTAATTTGTGAAGGAAAATGACAATAACAATAGTGAACATAAATAGTAATGAACATTTGTAACCAAGTCTAGTTAAAGTGTTTATAGAGAAATTCCTATGTACATATGAAAGTGTAGTTGTACCAAACTCAACCTAAAAAAATGTCTTTAGCAATTGACCGTACGTGGAAATAAACGTAAAAATAAATTTGTAACATTTTGCAAAAATTAATAACAGAAAAAAATATAGAATGATGGGTAAAAATAATAATGTGTGCATTTGGTAAATTGAGAAATAGTTACATAAAAACCTAACTCGTTAAAGGAAAACAACACTGAATATGTTGAGATAGCACTATAAACAAAATGGATGAAAGGTGTACACAAATGAGTACATAAAAATATATTTATATAAAAAAATTCAATTTCCATATTTATAAATGTTGTGCATGTCCAATTTAATAATGATTTTAAAAACAAAAATATTTTTTTAATAAAGTTTATAAACCATAGAAAATTTATATTTTATATTTAGTTCTTTCATATATTCATTTTCACCATTATATATGTAACTTATATTATTTAATAGTTTAATTAAAAATGAATTAGGTTAATTACTTTTCATAATATCTATAATGTCTAACAATTTGCTTAAAAATAGAATTAGGTTAATTACTTTTTATAATGTTCATAATGTCTAAAACATCATAAAATATATCATATTTTTATCTATATTTATATAAATATATGTGAAAAAATATTTTGGCCTTGAAAATAATTGTAAGTTATATGGATGTGAAGTTTGGGGCTGTAATTTCTCCAGAGAATCTTGGAGAAGGATTGGGAAAATCCAATGCAATACACCATATCATATTATCCTAATTGAAGTGGGTCTTTCCCCTACTGAAAACATAGACTAGGTACACAATGTACAAGAAAAAAGTAAATAACTTGGGAGATCAAAGACTTCTGAAATATGATTTAAATTCTAGTCAAAACCAACCAAGGATTAAGAGAGGTCTGCATAAAGATGCCATGTCTTGGTGAAATATGTGGCGGATTGAGAAAATCTCATGTACCTCGAAATTGCGTAAATAAATAAATAAAAAATTTGATATAACATATAACCATAAACACATCATTACATTCCTAACATGTGTTAGTTGGTATGGAATAAACACATGCGTGGTTTCTTGTATAGTCACTTACACAATTCTTAAAAACTTCTCTATGACAGGTTGCACATGTTGTGGAGATTTACATACTTTATCGTGATGTTGTCTTCATATCTACACGGGACCTTTTTGTTCTTTTTATTATGTTCTGTTATTAGGCTATGTCTTGGTCTTCATCTCCGCCTTAAATTTTAAGGCATGATTGTAAGGTTGTAAGAGAACATGCTTGGGAGACTAAGGGTATAGTCTTGATCCCATAATTTACATGTAATAATATTTTAAAGAATCCAAGGCTTAACCTTGGTCCTAACATCCAAATGATAACATGTGATATGGTTTTTGATATATATGTTTAAACAATAGGCTATGGGATTTATACCATAGTTGGATATGGCATGAATGCAATGAATTGAAATCGACAGTGAGTTATGTTGGGTGTTTTATTTTCTTAATTAATTTACCAAATATTTAATTATCAACCGAGGTTTGTAAACTTAGGGTTGACACAAAATATATGCTAAGATAGAAGGGTTCCTAAGGTGCCGTGAAAATATTTTAACAAAGAGAAGATCGAAAGGTCTTTCAAAATGAAAAAACTGAGTGAAACTCTAGAAATCCAACTACTAATGTAATTAGACTCGAAAAAGACCACTAGATTAGAGCAGTATCAATCTATACTACTCTACTCTATAAACGATAACTAGAAAGATATATGTAAACTATTCTAAGAAATTAAACTACTCTTTATAGTGAAACCTATAAATTAATTGTTTAGCTTCTTAATATGGGAATTAGAAAGGCTATAAACAAATTTAGAACTCTAACTATATGAAAACAAAAGATTATATTATCTGAGGTAGTATTACAATTACTTAATATACCTTAAAAATTCAATAACTAAACTATACATGTGATTGACAAATATACAATAATTAAACTAAATCATCTAGTTCCATTACCCTTGAGGATTTTGAGGATATGCATTGATTGTGATCGGAATTGGAGAAGGAGGTGTATCAAAATGGCTTTCAAAAGAAACGAAGAAATTGAATGGAATTAAGTGTAATATAACTTCTACAAATAGGTGTAAACTAAGGAGTTTCCAATTACAATCAATAGTAAACATTGTGATTTATGTTCTACCCATAAGCAAATGTTATGAGCAACTAATCTATTAATCAAGAAACAAGACTATTTTAATGATTACTTTGAAGTTGGAGGTATACTACTCCTGTATGAAACAAATGTAAGGGACTAAAATATAGTTTAGAAGCAAGTAGAAAACTTAATAAAGATATTTACTTGAAAATAAATTATAATTTAAAAGCAGGTGAAAACCTAATAAATATATCTTATTTTCTAGATCAACCCTATTCTATGAACATCTTAAGTAACGATGAAGTAAGGATGATAAATCTTATGCTAGAAATGATGATCAGATTATAAAGAACTAGTGTGCCTTTGAGATAATAGAATTAGAAAATTTAATTCTAAATTCAATATAAGGAAGAAGGAAGTAAACTAAACCAGGGATGCAGTTGACAAATTTCACAGCAACAATGAATAAAGAAATCAGAGACATAAGAAACACAATTCAAGAATAAACTTAGATAAGAGGAACAAAAGATAAGAGTAATTATGGAATTTAATGGATACTTTAGGTGGTTTGAAGTAAGGTCCTAACTACACATATATAACTACTGTTCAATTACAGAAAGTAATACATTTTAAAAATCAAGAAAATTGAAATTGAAACAATCATAAAACAAAATGGGGAATATTAAAGTCTGAATGAAGGTATGGATGGAAGTATAGATAGATAGTCTGAATGGAGAAAAATAGTGTAAATTTCGAAATAGATAATGTATATGATCCTAACATCAGCTAATTTATGCATATGATATTGTAATGTAGAAGAAATAGTAACTAAGCTTATCTAACAATTGAAACAATAGAAGAACGACTTATGCTACTCTATAGTTAAGAAGAGATATTATTTCCTATTTTTTATTGAGACAAACAAAAAGATGACTAAAGTTAATCTACAACTAAACCAGATTTGACAGAGTTGAATATAACTACAAACTAAACCTAACATATTAAACTAATTAAACTCTATCTGATTGCAAATACAAAACAAGGAAACAAGTTGAAAAGAAGGTTGAATGACTATGCGTAACTAGTCACTTTTAATTCCGGAAATGGAAACTATGTTAACAAAACAATGTAAATTGTATTAACCACAATAAACATACATTACAAAAGATGAAGAAATGAACAACATCAATTTACAGAAGAATTAAACTACCTACAGAAACTGGAGATACAAATTACTTATCTGCAAAAAGGAATAACATAAACACAAATGGGGACCTTTGGTTGTTGAGAGGCCCTTCTAAAAAATCAGGGGTTATGCTTAGATCAATCCACCACTAACAAAAACGCGGAACTAACTCAACTCTCATGTGGAGACGGCTTTATATAATTTTACATGGATGAGCAGGGTGACCTTTTCAGTAGTCAATCGCTCCACAAATAGACAATCATTAACTGCTAGCAAAAAATTGTGTAATGATTTGTGACAGTGCATAGTCATTTTTCTAATCCTTTGCACGTCGATTATCCTCGTGCGGACTGTGGGTGTAAGGATCTGCGTTGATGTGGGATAGAGCATGGTGTCGATTCGAGAGGAAAGGATCCCGAGTCCTCTAGAGAAAACACTCTCATACCAGTAGAACGCGTGGCTAATAGATCAACAAAAACCATTATGTGCTTTAAACGATTGAGAATATTCCAACTAACAGGGCGTGGGTTAATCAGAGGGATGAATGACAAGGTGATGCAACTGTGCATGTTTGGTGCAAATTCATGTCCACATGCAGGCTCGTTTAGAAACCATAGTCTACAAAACAAGTCTATGTATCAAGCACGTTTACAAATATCACATAACTACTAATAAAATCATGTAATAATGAAAATCAACCATGAATTGCATAAAATTAAAATACTTTCATACCTGGGGTCAGTTAATACGCCAAATGATAAGAAGTATACCAAAATGTGACAAAATGTTAGATTTTTATCATTTAAGCTAGCATTAACTTAGGATCTTAATTAAGAGAATAATAAGCATAACAATCAAACACATAATACAATGAACACAAATATTTTACTCGAGGAAACCATAAAGGAGAAAACCCCGCAACTTCCTCACAAATACAATCAGTACCAAAAGCAAAGCCCCAAAAACAGTAAGATGATATCCCAACAGCAGTAGCCTCTTTCTTTCTAGCCCCAACAAGTTCTTCTTCCTTAGCTATGCACCACAGCTAAGTGTGAGTGAGTGTGTAATAAATAGAGAGGCTCACTCTCTATTTATACTAATTCTTGACTTGATAATGAATCACTAGGGATGACTTCTCTAGGAGAGTCTAATAACCCTAGCACTCTAAAACTGCGGGGACTTTAACCCTTGAACAATAGGAGGGTTACCCACAATGACTTGACATGACTTGTTTACATTATAGAACCTCTCGATAGGAACATATGGGTATGTCATGAATAAATTACATTACAAACACTTCTCGGAATAAACATCGGAGTACAATACATGAAATATACAAGTGAATACATTCTAAAGTTACAAATACATCAACACTCCCTCTTAACTAGGAAGGTATTCTTTCGACACAATTTTCAGGACTGGTCTTCTTCTCTGTATTGACTGGTTCATCTTCATCTTCAATTTGTCTTCATCTTCAAGTCTTCTTCATCTTCAAGTCATCTTCATCTTCAAGTCCTCTTCGTCTTTAAGTCATATTCATCTTCAAGTCTTCTTCTTCTTCAAGTCATCTTCATCATGAGATCTGGATCATCATTAAATCTAGATCACCACTGCTAGATAATCACTACTGGATCATCATCATTGTATTATCATCAAATATGGATCATCACTTGATCTAGATCATCATCAAGTCTGGATCATCATCACATCTAGATCGTGACTTGATTTGTACCATCATCAAGTTGGGATCATCGTCATCAATGCTATGTCATAATGGTGCTATCTCTCGATTCTTGTCGTCACAAGAAGTTCTACAAAGCCAGCCCTTTTTTATGCTGGTCTTAGGCCTACCCTTTGTGTAGGTCTTCAGTGCTTATGCCTGGCCCTAAGTTAGAATGTCCCACTCAACTCTTACATCTAACCTCATCTTGTCAGAAAGGCATGCCCAACACTCACATCTGACCTCATCTTGTCAAAAAGGCCCAACACTCACATCTGACCATGCGTAAACACATCATGCCAGAATGGCTCAGCACTTATATCCGACCATGTGTGAACACACCACATCGAAAGGGATCTGCACTTACATTCAACCATGTGAAAACACACTTCATCAAAAGGGCTCTGCACTTACATCCAACCATGTTAAAAAAAATGCATTGGAATGGCTCTGCACTTACATCCAACCATGTTCAAAAACACCACATTGGAATGGTTCTTAGTCCCAAACTGAGAATTCCTGGTATCTCACCAGGTGCCTCCATTCTCCCAGAGAATGCAATTATCCCTTATATCTAATCAAGTGGGAACACATCCCTCAATCACATCAGAATGGCCATGCACTCATATCTGAGCATGTAAGACTACATCCCACAGTCATATCAGAATGACGCTCAGTCCCATACTGAGTATTTCTAGTGTTAACCCAAAAAATCCTTCACTAAGCTCTCCATGACCTACACCACCCAAGGACACCACTTAATGACCCTCCATTAGACCCCCACACCCTCAAAAATGCTTAAGGATGAAGGAAAGGGCTTAAAAACCCCCAAAAGGAGCCTAAAATACTCTCTTAGGAGCTAAAGCCCCCAAAAAGGGGCTAAAACCCTAAAAGGAGCTAAAATTAGGGAAGAAAGGGATAAAGCATGGACCAAGGGCGTAAAACCCTAAAACCCCAAAAAAAGCTATAACAAGAGGGTGGGGGTCACTCTCAAAACACTTCTCCCTTGCATAATGTTATGCTTCCTATGGATGTCTTAAGACCCTTTGTCTCTCAAGCCACCCACACTCCCTCTCCTCCATCTGCATTGAGCCATAGCCCCCCCATCCAAGAGAGGTGCTTCTTCAAGCCAGGGCATGATGGCCCAATTCCACCCGAAGAGAAGGTATAGCTTGTTATTTGTTGTATTTTCTTAGTAATTTCCTTGCTTTATTATCCATGGTTTCATTTGCAAGTTTATATCCTAACTTATTTTGAAGGTATTTTGGTTTACTATAGCTTAATGATTGCTTGCAGCTTATTGGAAGCGAAACACTAACCTTTGTTTGCAGAGGAGTTCTCCATATTTCTCTTCCATCTTTGTTTTCATTACTGTTCTTTACATTCCATTTTTTCTTTCATTATTTCAACAAGCAGGAACCTACCCTTCTATCCTAGAGATAGAAGGGTTCCATGCCTGCCCCTATAGCAAGGAGAAATCCCTTCTACAGAACTGGCGACCATACCAGGTCGATCCCACAGGATCCCTGGTCCATATTTTAAAATTTCATGTTTTTTAATTTTTACCCTAGTTTTTAAAATTTCATGTCAAATTCAGTTTATATCTAGTTTATTTCCAGTTATTAGTGTTTTCGAAGCCTCTTCTAGGAAAATTCGAGTCAGTTTGGCCACAGTACAATTTACTGTTGGTTGGATCTGACTCGAGATCAAAAAAACCCCAAATCTAGGGTAGATCACACTTATCGGGCCTGAACAGGGGATGAGGTCACACTTAATGGCCTAATAGGAATTCCGAGGGCTCACTTAATCTCTTGAAAGGTGTGATTTCAGTCAGAAACATAGACCGTGATTGTCTATGAAATCTGTGTGACCACCTCACCTGTTTCTAAAAATTTTTTGCGACCCCCTCGCCAAATTTGATCAGAAATGTGCGGTCTGTCAATAAGAGGTTCAATTTAAGCTTAATAGGGGTTAAATTTTAGTTTAATAGGGATTGTGAGTGTAGCTCAGCTGCCTCTGTCCAACATACTAGTTTAATTTCAGTTGTTGTTTTAATTTCCTGTAATTGCATGAACAAACAAAGTGTAAATTCAAAGTAAATTTTAATGGCTTAATTGAATGAATGTAGCTTAACTAAAATCAACCTAAAACTAACTTTCTTGCTTACCCTTCCTCCTCTACCTAGTCATCACCCTCTAGGGTATTCTGGGATACAATGAAGGGAAAGCTCAAATAGACCTAGGCCCTTCATTGAATATTTTTCTAAACCATTAAAACTGGATGACCTGGAAGGTAGAGGGGGTAGAGAAGGAGGGCCTCTCACAGTGCTAAGCATCCTCGCTGTTGACCAACCTTTCATCTGGGAGGTGACCTGTGGATCTACAAATGGGCTTAGTCCCATTGTAGTGAGATCCCAACACCTTCTCTTGGATGAAGAGGAATATCAGTGTGAGGTAGTCATCTAGTTAGGCCATCAACATTCAGGGTTAAAAACTATATTTACAAATTTATGATTACTTAATGCTTGCATACATCATGACATGAACTCCACCATAATATGATGAAGTCACAAACCATTTGTAGCTACCAAATACCAGAAAGACAGACAAACAAATAGACCATACCAAGTAATCAACCCAACTCAGTTCATGACACTGAGAGAGCCTTAAAATTTATAAATTTACACTAAGTTCAAACAATCTGCAGTCTTTGAGGACATAAGTCCCTGACTGCTTCAACTATGGGAAGTACTTGGGCTCTACCCAGAAAATCATTGTGATGATTACCACAGGAACCCCAAAGTAGCTGGCCATTGAGAGGAATTGCCAAGCGAAACAGGAAATGACCCCTTTTGATTGAGTAGAAACGCGTGTGAGGAAAAAGACAAGCGCTGTCCTCTGGTAGTCTTCATGGCCAAGTGACCACCTATAGCCAATAGGAAGCCACTAAAACCAGGTTCCAAACATCATTCCCATCAGTTTGATAAACATCTAACAAAATTGATCCCTCACGCTCTTCCTCACGCCTGAGAGGAAAACCACTAGAATTTGGAACACTCAATCAACACCATCAAAACCGTTCTCAGTGACCTCCCACACCATCAGAAGGCCACACAACCTCTGATTTAGATTCAGACCCATATCAGTCTGAACCAAACCTCCATACTACACCATCAAGCCCCATGGTTGGTGCCAACTCGAATCCATTTTCCGACATCTCCATAGCAAGTGAACCTATGTCCAGACCACAACTTGTCACCAATAAACCTGTAGGTGGCCCAAGCATAGTCATGCAAACTGTCATCAGTCAGATCCCACCACCTATAGTGACCAGCCAAGCTGGTCCACTTGCAACACATGGGAGCAGTCGCCCTTCCACACACACTTTCCCTCCTACCACACAGGGGAACATTCGACCGTCCACATACATTTAACCTACTATCATACATGGGGGAAATGTCCCAGCCACCTATATTGTCCCACCCACAACACATGGGGGCATTGGCCCATCCACAATGGTGCCACCGCAAGTGCCCCCAACTATGCAGATGCATTATGCACCTAGAAATCCCACCACCATCGTATCTCCATCCAACATCAACCTGGGGTCAAATATACCATTCATGGCTCATCTTAACCTACCTGATTTGGCTCGGTTAATAAATGACCCCATCTTCCACCAAGCTTTCTGGCCACCCATGCCAACCAAGCTGCTATCATACATTTCCAAGTTTGAAGGCAAAGCAAGGGAATGTCCCCAAAACCACATTATGGCATTCCATCTATGGTGCTTATCCAACAACATCATAAACGATTCCATCAGGCTGAGGCTATTCCAATGCACCCTTATAGGTGCCACGACCAATTGGTACATTGAGATACTACACGCCAAATACCTGGAATTCAACTCCTTAGCTTTCATGTTCCTACAGTATTTTCAACTCCCTGTCAGATATGATGAGGGGGTGGAGATGCTACTATACTATCATCAGAACACTGCCACTCATATAACTGACCATATCCATGAGTGGCTACAATGCCATAGCCTATGTAAAATCCAACTTGACGACGAGATCTTCTTGGATTGGTTTCTTAAGACCTTGCTCCCACCCATAGCAAAGGATGTCGCATCCGAACGTCCCCAATTTGAAAAATAGGCCATACTGAAAGCTCAACAGTTTGACCTCATCTATGCTCAGTTTGGATACCTATACACCGTCATCCTAGATGCTCCTCGCGTAGGCACCTCCTACCCCGATGAACAGGGGGCATCTCATGCTTTGGACGAAATCATAGGCTCGGTCTCCAAACAGCTGTAACACCATCTAACACCACCTGCCATTACACCACAACCAAGCAATACTGGTAGTGTTTCTTACCAAAACTAAACTCCAGACTATGCCAGAATGATGTCTCAATCCGGAGCAACAACTTCCTATGCATAGCCTGCCCCACCTCAATAGGTTTAGGCCCTGACTTGGCCAACACCGCAATATGCGGGGAAAATTCCCACATTTTTGTCACTTCCACCCCCACAAATCTACTATGCACCACAAGTGCAAACAGTTCAAGCCCCCGCCCCAGCTCCACCTGCTTCGTTGGGACAAGTGTTCGCACAACAAAACTGTCCCAACCAGCCTACCCCGAACAATCAACAAGGGAAATCTAGGAATAAACATCCCCAGAACCAACCCAATAACCATCTATAGGGAGGTGTTCAACAACCAAACCCTCCCAACAATGCTGCAACAAACTGACCCACCCAAAACCCCCCATGACAAAATGCACCAAGACGCAATGCTCTGTTGCACACAAGCCAACTGTGCACACTATGTGATGTTTATGGCCACTACACATTCAAGTGTCCCCTCATGGGTTGCGCTAATCATGCCATTCAGAATGAAGTTCAACAAGGCACCAACGCTTGAAATCAAGCCCAACCAAACCTACCACCACAAGGACCTCCTCCTATGGTGCTTCAAAACCCACTACCAGTCCAAGGATTGGTGGCAACTGCACCCCCTCCCCAACCCAATCCCAATGTGCCGGAAGCACCTCCCATGGCTGAAACAGGTGTTCACCACCTGCTAGCCATGATGACTAAAGAGGTCAACTTGCAAACTTGGAAGAATCAGTATGGTACCTCCATCGAACCCATTGACACATCAATGGCATCAACATCTAGAACAATGAATCTACTTCTTCAGTTACCCCCATTCCTGTGCCCCCCCGTACATAGGATTTCCAATAACACCCCGGCTAGAGCTACAATCAGCTATAGCATTGTGGATGATTTGGTCCAAACACCAACTACCATGTTCGCTCTTGAGGTACTTAAAATGTTCCCAATGTAGCGAAAAGCCTTACTAGCCACCCTTGGGGAAGTAGACCCCTCCGACTCCAAGTTGATCAGATTCAACATGGAGAACGAAGAACCATGCATGCCATCCACCATCACCTTCCAAATCCTAGTGTCTATCCGGAACCTGGTTATGTGACTGGTGCATAGTAGATGAGGGGGCATCCATGTGCATTATGTATACCTTGGTTTGGAAGAAACTTGGATCCCCAATTCTACAACTGTCCTCCATAAATCTACAGGATTATGATGGACATCCCACTAAATCCCAAGGAATCCTCCCCCATGTCCCCATCATATTAGCCAGAAATATAGTGTTGATTGACATAGAGGTCGTCAACACTCAACTGGACTATAACCTTCTCCTCAAAAGGAGTTATATGTATGCGATGAGAACATTCACATCAACTATCTTCTGTATCATGATGTTCCCCCATGAAGGGAAGATTGTGATGGTTGATCAGCTCACTTATCATGATCTGCAAGGGTTAACGACACCTTCCAACATTATCCCTACCATCACCACCATTGAGCCACGAGGGGTGACCACACATGCTCGTGTCGTCCCTACAATCAACACTATCGTTGACAACACACCATCCTACCCATTGTTGAATGTGGGCCCTAGGTTTTTTGTGATCCCACCATGATGGCTCCTTTCCCCTCAGTGTCACCACCATCGACACAAAATGAGACTGCAGACTTGTGCATGGTCTCATCTAGCACCGCCGCACCCAAACAACAACCACAACCAGAACATCATCCACAGCCGCAACACCAACAATAACTGCAACATCACCTACAGTAGCAGCATTACGCATAGCCACAACCACAACCACATGCCCACATGCAACCAACAGGGAGTTATCTGGGCTCATCTCCAGTCCATACAATTCCCTTCCTCTTTCCCCCACCCGGTGTCATGAGTAAGCCGGTAATGGCCACCTTAAGCCTGCCCAACTTTATATTGGGAATTTTGGTGTGGTATCTTGATCCACTGGTCGAACCAACAATGCCCCAGGTTTTTTTAACCTTGGTGCAACCCATCACGGTCAAGTCTCACCCTCCACCCGGTCTACAAAATCCAACCACTACACCCACACCCGCATAACCCAAGCAGAAAAGGGCTAAGGGAAAGAATTCCAAAATCACCGCAGAGCCATGACAAGTCCCACCTTGTGCCATTTGTGAAAAACAGGGCCATCCAACTCAAAACTGACCTAAAATCCCAATTATCCATGTGCATTTGGATGCTATGGATACAAACTAAAACATCCCCGTGGTTGAACTCCCAACCGCACCAACAGTCAGGAACAAGGAATTGACAAAAAAACCATGCTTATGCCATTTGCGGTTTGTATGGACATTGCTCTCACCATTTCCAAGACCTACCTGAATTTTGAATGGCTCTAGCTAACCTCCGTCAACATTCCCTTGAGTTTGAAATCACCTTGATCGAGGAAGTGCACCCCCCACCGCCTTTTTCAGACACTATGTCCATTTACATGATGTCCAGTTCAACTCACCCACTTATGTCCACCTCCAATAATGGTCCATCAGATCTGTCTCTTCGTTGCTTCAACAATGACGAGGATATACTGGAACCTTTGAATGCCCTGGAATACCCATGGGACGACATGCACCATCACTCATTCTTCCTCCCTGAAGAACTTATGTTGCAGTCTCACCAGTTTTTCATGGAGACCAAAGATTTCATCCATGGGAAGGTTGACTGGTTCAAGAACCCCATCCTAGCACCAGATGCCCTCAAAAAAGGGAATATGGTGAACATTTCACCAACCATTAAAATCAACATCTCAACCAATTATGAGATTGTTGAAGAAATCATGCTGGGGGTATCTTTCTCCCCAGAAGAGGTTGATGCCTACAAATCTCTCTTCCAAGAATTATGCGAGATTCTTGCCTGGTCTTAGACCAAAATTCCCATCCTAGATCCATCCATCATGGAACACCACATCAACACATGGCCCGATGTGGGACCTGTATGCCAAAAGCAATGACCCATCCATCCGTCCAAAGTGGCCGCGGTGAAAGATAAGATAGAGAAGCTGTGCACATTCGGCTTCATCTACCCGATTGCATACACCACTTGGGTTTCTAATCTTGTTCCCGTGAATAAAAAATAGGGTACCATTCACATTTGCACAGACTTCCACAACCTTAATGGGGCATGTCCCAAAGACAACTTCCCCACACCCTTCATCGATCAGATCATTGATGCATGTGCCTGACATGAGGCATTTTCCTTCATGGATGGATTTTTCGGCTATAAACAAATCCAAATCTAGAAAGAAGACTATTATAAGATGGCATTCACAACCCCGTAGGGAAGATTCACGTATCGAGTCATGCCCTTTGGCCTGAAAAACTCTAGAGCCACCTTCCAACGTGCAACGACACAATGCTTTCGCGACCTCGTTCACATCATATTGGTTTGTTTCGACAACCTCATTGTGCGGTCATAGAAGCAAACACAACACATAGATGAATTGTGGCAAGTCTTCATACAATATCACCAGTACAGAATCTGCTTGAACCCTTTTAGGTGTGTCTTCTGTGTCCCAACGGGCCATATCCTAGGGTTCATCGTGTCACATAAGGGAATGACCGCTGACCCCTTGGAAGTCCAAATGACTTTCCCTCTAAGGTCACTCCTTTGAATGACGGCAGTTCAACTTGTATTATAGTCTTTCCATTTTTTTTTAACACATTTTTCAAAATTGAGTCTTATGTATCGTTTCCTCTTACTGCTTCATATGGAGAACACCTCAAACTAGTGTATGGGATTCGCAGATAGATAAAGCAGACGGTATTCGAACCTCACCTCGGCTGCATGGGTTTTCTACTCCCCATCGTACGAGTTGATCCACATCAACGGAATATGCGTGGGCACCACAACCAGCAACAGGGCTGAATATGATGGTGTCAATGGCCTCTTGGCCACCGCTCTTTAGTTAGGAACTCACCATCTCGATGTCTTGTTAGACTCCCAACTGCTTGTTTCTCAATTGAACAACAACTATCATCAAGTACATGATCCTTGCCTCTTTACAAAGTACCCGTGCACTAAATAGATGGTTAGAATATTTGAATTCATTGCATTCACACATGTTCCCAGGAATCTCAATAGTGTCGCAAAATCAAATAGATAACGATATTCTAAATTGGCACATCCAAAACCACATATAGGAAACATACAACCATAAGATCATGAATAACTATGTCTAAAACTATGCATGA
>LPNX010928974.1:575666-639915 GCA_001517045.1 Pseudotsuga menziesii | reverse complement strand
ATATATATATATATATATATATATTGATTAGTCGCATGTCCAAAACATGTCGAGTACAAAAATGAGAATCCACATATGCTTTCTCAACAGGATATAACTAGTGACGCAAAAACCCCTAAGTGCACCAATGCACTAGGGGCAGCCCCAGTAGGCTACTAATCTGACTCAGACTTGCCATCTGACTCAGTGTCATCATCTTCCTTAGAGGACTCATCCTCTGCAGGAAGATCACCTCTTGCTGCCCAACGAAGTGTAGGTACTTTCGTCGGCCGATGAAAGTTTGCATGCCTCTGCCGCACCGACTCACAAGCCTCTGCCGTGATCTATCCCACACATGTATTGGTATGTTTGATAGCCTTCTGCTCCATCCATACTACACGGATGACCTTTGGACCACTATCCACCATCCCGACATGGGGCACTGCCTATGCAACCGCAATTGTTTGACCATACTGGAGTTTCGTTTAAGCTCTTTTTTTACTCTTAAAAACAATGAAAAGATTACTGAGCGTAGCTGCTTCCTTTCCCTCTTGCTAAAGTATAGGAAAGGGTGTCTACATTGTCTTGTTTATCTCCTTTTGCAGACCATGTAGACTGTTAAATGAAAAGGAACACCTTGGTGTATTCAAGCCAAGACCGTTCCCCTCTGCACACTTTTATGCTTTCTCGAGTAGAGGTGCTGCACTTTACGAAGAAGCTCACCATGGGTTGTCATTAAGCTCTTTTCCAGCCTTCTCATCAAGAAAATATTTCCAAGCAAACTTGGTTTCGTTCATGCTCGTAAAAGGTTTAAACTTTTTCGTCCTGATTGGACTACTAATGGTAAAAAAGTCTCTCATCCCCTATAGGATGAGCGAGCTATCCTATGTATAATTTTATCCATTTTCGGGCACAAGAGACTACCAATGAAAAAGATCCCCCACTAGAGTCTTCTTCGTGCTTTTCAGACTCTCTAAAATTGAAAGCACCATCAATCATTTACCTTGTCAGGCTCACCAAAAGTCCACGATATCATACCATAATGGTGTCCCTAGACACCACCCCCCAGAAAACAGTTTGGCAGCATTCCCCCTTTGGGTCACCTTTGTTTAGAGTACTCTGCAATGTGTCTTCCTTGGATCCCATCAATATCAAAAGTGTCTAACTCCTCCAAGTATTTCCCATTTGTAGTGGCATTCTTGGTATTACAGCTATGATCCCATTCCCATGAGTCAAGTTTCATTTGGTGCCTAGTCCTCCCTACTGTCATACTCTGAACAAAGGAAGTTTCAGCCTACCACACTCCCCTTTACCTTTTTCAATTCTTTCCTTCCCCCTCCTCTCCCCCATTTAGTGGGTCAGTCCGCAAATTGTCTCACCCCTTTCAGTTATTTCCCTTATGCTCCTGGTCAAGGAAACATCATTGCCTGGACTAGGGGCATGCCTCCCTCTGTCAATGAGAACACATATATTCTACAGGATAGACCCAGACGTCCCTGTATCCTGGTTTCATTAACCTCATTGATGGACAACTTGAGAGGAGTCCTTAGTGCCTTTCGAGATGGTTGTGTCTCACATGTTCGAATCCAACTACATCATTGCACCATTGAGATTCGTACAAGGTTTGGTCTCCATAGTATTTAGTCGAAGACCGGAGATGTGACCTAATTCTAGCACATGCATGAGTCTGCTTGAGGGACCTAAATCGGTTATGTCCCCTATGATTTTCGGGTTGCATTGGAGACAGTGTTTAGAAGCGCCAGCAGTGTTTCGATATACCTTAAGAATTGATGAAGCATACTTGTACCACATAGACTCTAACTCTCAATCAACGAGTTCATATAGCTATGTACCATTCTAGATCTAGCACACTGTTAGTCATAAAGATATAGCATTTCATGAGAATTCCATGGGTCCAATGTACCAGATCAGTATTGTATTCATCCTCACATTGAGGCAACCATTATTGTAACATCAATTGTATATGATCGGCTCTTGTATTTTAGAGCATAGATCAAATTATTCTTTTGACATTGTGACAAGCATGGGGATGCCCACCTCATCCATATACATGTCACACATTATTTTTATCTCACCAATTGATGGGAACCATATTAATACAAAAACCAAAAGCCACCAAGCCCCAGCCCTAGAAGCACCACCTCTACACAACAAATCCTATGATTTCCATCAGCCATACGATGAGCTCCTACCTTCACACATCAAGGGGCAATTTGTTAACGCAAAAAATCCCTCAGTAAGCTCTACATCACCTACACCACCCAAGTACACCACTTCACGACACTCCATTTGACCCCCACACACTCAAAAATTATTAAGGATGAAGAAAAGGGCTTAAAAACCCCAAAAAGGAGCCTAAAATACTATCGTAGGAGCTAAAGCCCCCCAAAAGGGGATAAAACCCTAAAACAGGCTAAAATTAGGGTGAAAGGGTCTAAAGCCCGGACGAAGGGCTAAAAACTCTAAAACGCCCAAAAAAGCTATAAAAGGAGGGTGGGGGGTCACTTTCAAAACACTTCTCCCTTGCATACTGTTATGCTGCTCGTGGATGCCTTGAGACACTTCATCTCTCAAGCCACCCACACTCCCTCTCCTTCATCTCCATTGAGCCATAGCTCCCCCATCCAAGAGAGGTGCTTCTTCAAGCCAGGGCATGGTGACCCAATTCCACCCAAAGAAAAGGTATAGCATGTTATTTGATGTATTTTCTTAGTAATTTCTTTGCTTTCTAATCCATGGTTTCATTTGCTGGTTTATCTCTTAACTTGTTTTGTAGGTATTTGGGTTTACTGTAGCTTAATGATTGTTTGCAGGTTATTGGAAGTGAAACCTTAACCTTTGTTTGCAGAGGGGTTCTCCATATTTCTCTTCCATCTTTGTTTTCATTACTGTTCTTTACATTCCATTTTTCCTTTTAGTCTTTCCACAAGTAGGAACCTACCCTTCTTTCCTATAGACAGAAGGGAGCCATTCCTACCCCTGTAGAAAGGGGAAATCCCTACTAAACCTGGTAACTAACCAAGTGCCTCCATTATCCCCGAGAATGGAAAATCAACACCAAGATGAGTATTCCTGGTAAATGACTAGGTGCCTCCATTCCAAGAATGGCATTCAGTTTTTATATATGATCATGTAGGAACCAATCCTACAGTCACATCAGAATGGCTTAGCACTCATATTTGACATGGAATGAACCAATCCTCTCACCATTATAGAATGAATTAGCCCTTACATATGACCATGGAAGGAACCTAATCCTCTCACCATGTCAGAATGGCTCTCAGACTCATCATTTTCCCTTGGAGGGAACCTCGATTTGGAGAACACCAAGCTTCTCCCTGAAGTACTCAAACTTCAATTTGGCTAATGGATTCATCAACACATCAGCTATCTATTCATCCCTTGCAACATACCTGGGGCTTCACTCCTCCTCTCTATACCATATCCCTGATATAGTGATACTTGACCTCAATATGCTTCCACTTGTCATGGAACACCGGGTTCTCTGACAACTTCACACAAATCTTGTTGTCACAATAGATACAATTAGCATCCAACTGGAGATCAAATAAATCAGATAGTATCTTTCTCAGGCACATTACCTCGCAACTAACTGAACAAGCCACGACATACTCTGCTTCAGTTGTACTCAGTGTCACAAAGGAATGCTTCCTGTTAAACCAAGAGATCACACCTGATCCCATACTGAAGCAACATCTTGAAGTGCTCTTCCTATCGATGGCACTGCCTACCCGGTCTGAATCAACATAAATATCTAGGTTAATCTTCTGATTTGCCTCGTACTTGAGCCCATAATCAACTGTATTGTTCAGGTACCTCAGAATATGCTTTGCAGCAATCAAGTGAACATGTCTCGGATCTATCCGAAACTGGCTCAAGGTGTTCACAGCAAAGAAAATATATGGTCTCATGTTTGTCAGGTACATTAAGGACCCAATCATCTAACGATACATCATAGCATCAATTGCTTCTAATGACGCATCACTCAATAGCTTCAGGTTCGATGCTATAGGTGTGGTTATGGCCTTACAATCCATCGTCCTGAATCTCTTCAGAATCTCTACTGCATACTTCCCTTGTCCAAGGAAGATTCCATCCACATTTTGCCACACCTCCATGCCTAGGGAATAGTGCATCATACCCAAGTATTTCATTTCAGACTCAGCAACAAGATTCCTCTTTGTATCAGCAATCAACCCATCCATACATGTTACAAACATATCATCTACATATAGTAGGAGTATCACTGGGTTACCATCTTCAACCTTGTAGTAAAGGTTGGATTCTACTTTACTCTTGGTAAAGCCCAAACTGGATAGAAAGCCATCAATTCTACTATACCATGTCCTAGGTGCCTGTTTCAAACTGTACATGGATTTCTTCAATCTACACACATGAGACTCCTTGTCATGTGTCTCTAAACCGAGTGGTTGCTCCACATACAATTCCTCTTCTAGTACAGCATTCAAGAAAGTAGTCTTGACATCCATCTGGTGTATCTTCCATTTCATCATTGCATCCAAAGCAAGTATTGATTTGATGGAAGTGTATTTGGCTACAGGTGCAAAAGTTTCCTCACAATCTATTCCTTCTTTCTAGGATAAACCACAAGCCATGAATCTTGCTTTATGTTTCTCTATGCTACCATCTGTAGCATGCTTGATCTTGTAGATCCATTTGGAAGTTACAATGGACTTCCCTTATAGTATTGGGACAACATCCCAAACATCATTCTTCATGATCAATTGATCCTCTTTGATCATAGAATCCTTCCATTCTTTCCTTTCTGACGCTTGTTCATAGTTGGAAGGTTCTTTACCAATAATGTCACATAGCAAGGCTACATAACTAAAGTAGGACCTAGTTCTCTTCCTTCCTTTATGTGTTTCTTCTAAAGATCCATATCTTTCTGCACCTTGGATAATTTCACGAACCCAAGTAGGTTTCCTCTTTTGAGGATTCTTCTCCTAAGGTGGATCCACAGGTTCTTGAGGTTCTTCTAATTCTAGATCCTCTTCTTGAATTTCTTCGTTCATGAATCTATCATGAATTCTAGGTGCTTCTGTTTCTTCAGGATCTTCAGCTGGTCTCCTCCTGGATTTGATGTAGGCTGAATCTTCCTCAAATGTTACATCTCTACTGATGTTGATCTTCTTGAATCGTGGGAAGTATATTCTGTAAGCCTTCGAGCTTTCAGAGTATCCCACAAATATACCCTTCTTTCCTGAAGGATCTAACTTCGTCCTCTTTTGTTTCGGAATGTGTATGTATACAAGACAATTGAATATTATGAGATGGTTGATTTCTAGTTTCTTGTCAGAGAAGACTTCCTCAGGTGTCTTGTTCTCGAGTACTCTGTGTGGAGTATGGTTCTGTACATATACCATTGTTCTGGCAGCTTCTGCCCATATATGCATGGGAAGATATTGATCATGAAGCATGGCCCTTTATTCTTCCATGATCATTCTATTCTTTCTTTTTGCAATCCCATTCTATTGTGGATTATATGGAGTGGATAACTCCCTCTTAATCCTTGAGTGTTTGCATAGCTCTTTGAATTCATTTGATGTGAATTCTCCACCATTATCTGATCAAAAGGTCTTGATGTTCTTTTCTATGTGGTTCTCTATCAAGGATTTGAATTCCTTGAACTTGTTGAATACTTCATCTTTGTTCTTCATAAAGTATATCCATGTGTTTCTAGAAAAATCATCAATAAAAGAAACATAGTATACATACCTGCTTAGTAAACTGGATGACATTGGACCGCATACATTGGAGTGGATGACTTTCAAGATTCATTTTGCCTTTCTCTTGCTACTTGAAATTGTCTTCTTTGTGTTCTTCCCTTTTGCACATCCTTTGCATACACCTTCATGTTTTGTCTGCATTTCTAGGAGACCTTCAATAGCTTTGCTTACAAGTGGTATTGCTCTATAATGCACATGTGCAAACCTTTTATGCCAAAGCTCATTTGGTTCTACCAAGTCATGAACCAAATTTTGTTCTAGTTTTCCCTTCAATTTTTGTAGTCCTCCTTCTTGTTCCCCAATCACTACTGCATCCTCAAAATACTTTCCCTTTGGCCACATGACAACTTGGCCATCTACAAATGCAAGCTTGATTCCTTTTGCATCCAATGCAAATATGGAGAGGAGGTTCTTCTTTAGTCTAGGTACAAACAATACATCTTTCATCTTGATAGACTTTCCAAAGTCTAGCTTGTATGAGGATTCACCACTACCTTTTATTGGATACTGGTAGTCATCTCCTAGTTTCACCTTGTGAGGTGGTTCATGTTCATATCGTTTCACAAAGGATTCCTAGAATCCTATAATATGTTTGGAAGCACCACTTTCTATAAGCCAATCATTTCTTCCATGTGTGATAGTTCCCGTGAGAGAGGAAATCAGAACATATTCTTCATCACTTGAAGAATCATCACTGTCTTGTCTAGTTCTCTTTGTGGAAAGTTCATCATCCTCTACAACATGAGAATGTTGTCTTCTCTTGTTTCCATTCCTCTTGTGAGAGCTACTTTTGTTTCTAGGACAATATCTAGCAAAGTGTACTCTTTCATCGCATGTATAGAAAATTTACTTAGACCTATCTCTAGGATTTCTAAAGTTAATCTTTTGGTGAGAGTGCTTACCTATGTGGTGGCTAGTTCTGGTTTTCTTGGATTGTACTATGAGAGCTCGATATTCACTTCCCATCTTTTGTTCTCAAGCTACTATCCAAGCTTCTTCTTGAGAGAATTATTCCCATAGCCTACTGAACTTGAATAGCTTTTTTCTGGCATGGATCCCTTGAATGAAAGAGTCCCATGTCCTAGGGAGACCATTCATGGTGGCCATTACAATATCTGCATTCTCCACTTCTTCATCTACTACTTCAATTTGTTCTTTGATCTAGGAGAGCCTTCTGAAGTATGACTGTATGGTCTCCACGTTCTGTATCTTCACATTTTTCAATTGGTTCCTTAGGGTCATCTTTCGGTGTATGTTATTTCCTTGGAACAATTTGGTTAGGGAATCAAACATAGCTTTAGGTGTCTTTAGGGAGGACAACTGTGGTATGAGGTGATCCTTGATTGAGTCAGCAAAAGTCTTCTTAGCCATAACCAACATCTTCTTGTGTAAGGCCTTAGCCTCATCTCCCTCTGGAACTGGAACCTCGTCATTAATGTAGGATTCCAACTCATTTTCTTCTAGGACTAGGGAGATCCTATACTTTTAGGCTCGGAAGTTATCATCTCCCTCAAGTTTTTCATCAATCTTGGCATGATGAGACATCTTAACTGAGAACCTCAAATGGAAATACACAAGATTTAGATCTTACCAGGTCAAGATGTTGGATCTGAATCTGGAGCTGAAATTCTTTAGAGTTGGTTCAGGAGCAAATTAGGGTTTGACTTTCCTAGAGTTATATCCAACCAAAAGATTTTATATTCATCTCTAAACTTGAATTTTGAGGAGCAGATCAATCTAGGCCTGGGCTCACTCAAATTTTACTTCTATGGAAAGCCCTAATTTTCGGCAGTAGTGTCGGGTCAAAAACTGAAAATGCTCATAATCAGATTCTAATTCGACAAAAATATGTTCCCTAGAGAGGAGGGTCATCCCAACCTTATTTTTCTGAAAATATATGGAGAGACATCCAAAAAGTAGGAAGCCCTATTTTTCGTAGCTGCACAGTGTCTTCTTCTCAGGTTAGCTCTGATACCATGTTACATTTTTATCATTTAAGCTAGCATTAACTTAGGATCTTAACTGAGAGAATAACAATCACATCAATAAAACACATAAGACAATGAACACAAATATTTTCCTCGGGGAAACCATAAAGGAGAAAACCCTGCAACTTCCTCAGAGATAGAATCAACACCAAAAGCAAAGTTCCCAAAACAGTAAGATGATATCTCAGCTGCAGTAGCCTCCTTCTCTCTAGCCCCAACAAATTCTTCTTCCTTAGCTATGTGCTACAAATGAGTGTATAATAAATAGATAGGATCACTCTCTATTAATACTAATTCCCAACTTGAGAATGACTCACTAGGGCCGACTTCTCTAGGAGAGTCTAATAACCCTAGGGCCCCAGAACTGCGGGGACTTTAACCCTTGAACAATAGGAGGGTTACCCAAAATGATTTGACATGACTTGTTTACATTATAGAATCTCCCGATAGGAACATCAAGGTATGACATGACTCAATTACATCACAGAAAATTCTTGGAATAAACATTGGGGTACAATACATGAAATATACAAGTGAATACTTTCCAAAGTTACAAATACATCAAGACAAAAGTGATGCCAAAAGAGAAAATTAATAGTGAAGAAAGATAACACAATCGGGACTAACACTCCCCCAAACCAGAGAGATTCTAGGTCCCACTGGGCAAAACAAAAAGGAAGCTAGAAAGAAGGCTAAGTTGCATTAGTAGCTACCTTCGACTTATCAGAGGAAATAGGAGATTTGAACTTCAACATCCTGGCCTATGCCTTTAGAACTTTGTGCCTCTATAGACAAGAGTCACATAAAGAATTTATGACCTTATTATGGTCTTGAATGACCTTGACTTGTATACGTGTCTCCTTGTTCTCTTGATGAAGATCAACAATTAATCTCAACATATCTCTTATTTTTGCTTGTCGACAGTGCTAAATATTGAGTCAGTTGATTTATTTTCGGCTGAGTCGGAGTAAATGGTTTTGTGATGCATTTGTAATCTTGAGTTGGATTCAATTCTTTGGATGGTGTCTCAAGGTCAATAGAGGGGATTTTTTTTTCAGAACCCTTTCCTTAAGCATATGGAGATGCAGTCTTAAGAGTGGTAGCCTTGAGAAATTCAACTGAGACACTGGCCAATGTAAATAGGGGAAAATTAGAAATGGGTTCATCCACTTCGACTATACTATCTAGATTATTGAAGGGTAGGATGAACGGTGATCTAAATGGACTTTTCCTTCTTGCTCCTGCTTCGAACTTGTGGATATGGTAGAAATTCAATGGCCACAAGGTTGACAGAGGTAGGTGAATGGGCAAGAGGACTTGCTTCTGGTGTATCTTCGTCAATATGCACCATTTTTGGGATTTTCTTTTCTCTGGAAGTGGTCTAACTAGGTTCACAGTTATGAGTATACCGAGGATGCTTCTGAGAGTCAGGGTTTTGGTAAGGGGTTTCTTAACCAAATGGGGGTTCAGTACTTCGAACACAAAGTTATCCCAAGGTTTCCCATTTACATTCAATTGATGACTGATTAAAATTTTAATAATATAGCGGTGATATAGGCTACCACATGTATTAATGGTATTTTTCCTAACCTGACCTTACATTTTCTCTAGGCCCTTTAGAAAATAAAATGAGAAATTTAGGGATTGATTATTAACAAAATGTGCTAATAATCTAAGGTGAAAAGATTTAAAAATGGTGTAGTTACCCCCACAGGTGATCAATCGGATGATGACAGTCACAGGATCAAGATATTCGGGCTTAATCCACTCCCTATGGGACCATTTTGTGCAACGTGTTGGTATTTGGCCCTGAGAGTGAATTCGTGAGTCATCTACAGGAGAAAAAGGTGCTTGTGCCAACAAGAACCTTCCTTGCGATGTTTTGTGGCCAACACAATAGACTTCTTAGTCATAGGAAAGATGAGAGGGCCAACCTTAGCCATTTTTCCATCGAATCCTTTGGGGAACAATAGTAATATCTCGTCGTTGTAGCCATCAAGAACATGGATAATCGAACCCCAACCGGTTCAAAGAAACACTTCATGACATGTTTTAAACTCAAGGAGATGAAGAAAATCCTGGTAATTTCCAGGATGATAGCGGATTGACATTGTTAAGCAGAGGTTAAAGAATGTAAATGGATGTAGGGGGTACAAGACATTGCAAAAGACCCGTCTTGAGAGAATCAGGAAAGATGAGGATAGGTAGATTGAAACGAAATTCATGAAGGTGTTAGTTTAAAAGGTGATCCGTCCAGACAGTTGAATGATCATGATCAATGATTTTAACACATTTTGGCGTTCACGCTATCATGCGAAGATATTGAATCATGTGCCATCATAAAGATTGAGGCATCAGTGAATTCATATACTTATGATATATTCAACCATTTCCAAAGTAAACTTCGGACAGGTTGAATGAATTATTGATTACATATTGTATAGAATGCATTTAAAACCATAATGACCTTAATTAATGGAATGGTAGAACACTTGACAATTTTCATGTGTGATTTGATAAGAGGGTAAGGGTAATGATAATAAAAAAGATCTTTAAATCATATCAATATAGAGTTAAACAATACATCGGATGAGTTTGAGCTGAGTCCTAATGAATCGTAATGCTTTTACAAGCATATGAATGAGACCTAATAATTATGGGTATGGTTCAATTAATTAAATTATTTTCCCATAATTAAAACAAAAAGAAATTAACACCTTGACATATTTAATCATATTTCTATAATGTTACATACCCATTCGACATTCCATTCATACCACCATTCAACTCTTCCTATGATCCTTCATATGGACCCTCTATGCAAAAATGCGCTTTGTTGGATCTGACTGCTGCTAATTATGCAATAAATTTTTTTGGGCTGCAAGCACACAAAAGGATTATGTAACTCAACTTTATTGATCCTTCAATTGTGCTCTTCTCTATTCATAAAAAATTGGAACAGTCTTCTACTACATGCATTATCCTGAAAACACCTATCATTTGTTAGAGATAAATAAACATTTTTATAAATAATTCGAAATTAAGTACAGTATAATCTTCCCCCAAACAAAAAATATGGCGTGTCCTCAAACCATCAAAGAAAAACTGATTAATTTCTGAATAGTTTACAAATTGTTCTAACATGTTGCTATTATTTTTGTAAGGAAAATAAATACTAATTAGTAAATGGAGATTATTCAGATATGTACTTTCAAAAAAAATCATAGTGCTTAGGAAGACCATACGAATAATGATAGTATAACTGATCTGAAAAATGCCATAGGAAAAACTAGTCATCCATGCATCATTTTAAGGATCTCTTGTCATCCAAAAAATATTTTAAGTTCACCCTAGATTTTGTGAGATTTCTATAGTTATGGGTCCCATTTCTAGGATAATTATATCCTAGGTATTAGTTGAATTAGATGACTAGGTCCAGGTCCAACTTACAACCATTCTCTAATGACATTATAAATAATAGGCCTAAACATGTGTTTTTTCTCCTTTTTTTTATGAACCATGTGCATAGTGATGCATTAACTATATCTCTTTAACCTGATATTGCCTCGCTTCCATCAGGCCTATTCAGTAACCCAGTGGGTCTACCTTGGTACCATTCAAGCATAGCCCCGTTGCCAGCAAGCCTATTTAGTACCCAGATGGGTTTACTTGCATTTATCGAGCTTCCTTGTTTAAGATGTTACTTGGCATGGACCCACTTCCAGCGAGCCTGTTTGGTACCTCGACAGGTTTGATTCGTATAATGATTTTAGTATGTGAAATATTATTAGTGCTAGAGCATGTTAAGCCTGTTAAACACATGATTCAAATTTTTAGAGCAAACCTTATAAGTATTTTTTCATAATGGCCTAAATTATAGATCATGTCAAAATGTAATAACTTAAAGTTGTTCCTTAACCTTTCAGTCTATCTTTTCATAAAAAAAACCCAGTAATGTTCCCCACAAGCAGGAATTTCACTTACTCTTGAGTTACCTCAAAATGCTTAAGAGACAAGTTTTGATAATGAGTGTAGGATGAACTAGTAGTCCATAGGTGTAAGATATAATTTTGAAGAAAACGATGATTAGAGTAGGTCTTAGGAAACTGTTCTAATGATAAATTAGAAATGTGCATGTCTGAATCAAAATACCATATATAAAAGAGTGAATAAACATAGAAGAAATTGGCTGGGAATGATATAAAGAACATTTTAATTTTTCACTATAAATTTCAATTTTCGGCGATAATAAAAAAAGGAGTTAAGATACATTATGAGTCTTTTAGAGCAGTTCCCTTTTCATAGAATGTTTCATGATTTGCTTATAGAGATATAGTTCTTGTAATCAAACAACAAAACCAGTTGTTATATGCTTCAAATTTATTCACAACAAAAGCATATATAAAATTTATCAAAATTGGGGAAAGGAAAAGAGTCTTCCTATTTAAATTGAAAAACTTCCATAGGGCGATCATAGGAATGAATTCCTTGTATAAATGAAATAAACTTGATAGAAATGACTCTTGATTTATTTGAAGAAACAAAAACATATCTACATATATATAAATAATGACAATGGAACATAATTTTAAGGATCAGGAGGAGGAGGAATGACTTCTTCTTCTACCAACTCCATCTCCTTTTGTTGTAAGACATTTTGCATGAAATTTTGTTTAGATACCGGATGATGATAAAGTCTGTGTCTGTTTACGAAAAAGGATATTTGTGAAACATCAATTGTATTCATTTTTACTGACCCATTATCGAAGGCTGTAACTACTACATTTGAACTCATCCAATGAGTAGTTAATTTTACTTTGAATTCTCTATAACTTGAGTTGAATAGTAATGCCCAATCCCCAACATTAAACTATTTTTTCTTAATATATTTATCATGCCATTTTTGCGTTAGTTCTATATTGATATTTTTCTTTGGAGTGCATCTTGTCTAATCTCATCCAACTCATTAATCTGTGAAACCCATTGCTTCTATGCTTCTTCCAAATCCATGCCTAACTGTACAGCCATACAAAAAGTATTAACTTAGAATTATATAGGTAAAAGGACTTGTTTCCCATATACTAGCTCATAGGGTGTATGTCCAATAGTGTTTCTCCATGTTATTATATAGGCCCACAAGGCCTCTGGGAGTCTATCTTCTAAGTCCTTATGATGCAGATGAATGGTTTTGGTTAAGATATCTTTCAATACCTTGTTGGTTGATTCTACCCGGTCATTAGCCCCTGGGTGGTACGATGAGGACTTGCAATGTCAGATGCCATACTTTGTGGTAATTTATTTCATCAATTTGGAGGTAAATTGAGAACCTTGGTTAGTGACAATTTCCCTAGGCACACCAAACTGAATAAATATCTCTTCATATATAAATTCTACCACATATTTCTTTGTGGCTTGAAATAAAGCTTTAGCTTCCACCCATTTGGTGACATAGTCCATGCAAACTAGGATATACTTCTTTTTGTAGGACATGGGAGATATCGACCCTACAAAATCAAGAGCCCATTTCTCAAAATGTTTAATCATGATATGAGGTTGTAAAGGCATCTCATCAGATGACATAGGTCTACCCATTCTCTGGAAATTGTCATATCCTTTAACATACTTGGAAGCATCATTAAAAATGCTTGGCCAGTAATATCAAGAGTGCAACACTTTGTATGTTGTTCTCTTATCCAAAAAGTGTCCTCCACATGGCCCATCATGGCATGCATGGATGATTTCTGTCATCTCATCCTCTCATATGCATCATCTAATAATAATATTTGGATGAGTATGAAATAGGTCATTGCCAACCTACGAGTAGTTATAACTTTGTACTATAATGCGATGTTTCTAGTGTGAGGACAAGTGGTTTGGTAACTTCCCAGCTGTAAATAATTAGCAATGTCTGCAAACCAAGGAGTTTGGACAGAAATTGAAAATAGATGTTTGTCACAGAAAATATCATCAACAAGTGTAACACCATCATCATGTTGAATACAAGACAGAAAATATTCTACCAAATTATTTCTACTAGGTCAATCAATGGCAGTGATGTTAAAATCTTGTAATAGAAGAAGCGACTGGGTTACCCTACCATTGGTAATTGGTTTGTTCATTAGAAATCTAATGGCAGGGTGGTACATATGCACAAAAACTTCATATCCTCTGATTTAATGACGAAATTTATTGATAGAGTTGACTACTTCCAGAAACTCTTTTTCAGTAATAGTGTAATTCAGTTTGGCAGGAGTCAAATTCTTGCTAACAAAGTAGATGACATAAGATGCTTGTCCTTCCTTTTGACCTAGGAATCCTCCTATGGCCAAGTCAGAAGCATCAGTGGATATATGGAAGGGAAGGGTCTAATCAGGACCCCTAAGTATTGGTGCCACTGATAAATTATCCTTTAAGCCCTCAACAACACTTTGACAGGATTCAATCCATTGGAATTCTACATCTTTTGCACGAATTTTAAACATTGGTTCATCTATTTTACTAAAAATTTCAATAAAACGACGATAGTAACCTACATGGCCAAGAATCTCCTTACCTCCTTTTTGAGTTTTTGGAGAGGGAATACTAACAATTACTTCTATTTTGGTAGGGTCTACCTTGATCCCTTGTGAAGAGACATGATGCCCGAAGCCTATACCTTCTGTTAATAACATTTAAATTTTTTGTTGCTAAGGGATAGGTTTGTCTCTTGACATCGGATCAGGACCTTCTCAAGATTATCAAGAGCCTATTGGAAGGTATTACCATAAGCTATAAAATCATCCATGTACACCTTTATGCAGTCATGTATAAGATCAACATAATTCCTAAGACTACACATTGAAAAGTGGTAGGTGCATTACATAGGCCAAATGGAAAAAACTCTATAGGCATATGTACCCCAAGGGCATGTAAAATTAGTCTTATCCTGATCCCCAGGTGCTATAAAAATATGATTGTATCCACTATACCTATTGAGAAAGTAAAAGCATTTCTTTCCATATAACGATATCTAACACTTGATCGATAAAGGGAAAATGAAAGTAGTCTTTAAGAGTAGCCTTATTTAGCTCCCAGAAATCAACACAAATATGCCATTTCGGTGTGACTTTATTTGGGACTACCACTAGAGGAGAAACCCATTTACTATTTGATATTAGGTAGATGAAATCAACATTGAGGAGTCTGTGCAACTCTTCTTTAACTATATCCTTCAAAGCAGGATTCATCCTCCTCTATGGCTGCCTTATAGGTGGTATGTTTGCATCCATGTAAATATGGTGAATACAAGTGTTAGGGTGTAAACCCTCCATATCAGTGTATTCCCATGAAAATTATCCCGCTTCTTTTTTAAGGACCTTGAGCAACTACTCTTGTTGGTTTTCAGTTAACCATGCGTTTCTATGTAAAAACTTTTCAGGACCAACTTCACAAGGTATGGTATAGGGTCTTGTATGCTCTTTAATTGAAAAGATACATGGTATCTCCACAAGTGTTGAGAGGGACATATTTTCTTGAAAATCATCTCCAAAAGTTTGATTGAATTGAGAAAACGACTAAGGAAAATCTATACAAGTTGTTGAGGAAACAAATTGGTTTGACACATTCTTAGTAGTCTGCTCCTCAAGTGCCCATGAGAAATTACTATGAATGGAAAGATATTCGAACTTATCATCCCCAAAAGAACAGTATAACCACCACAAGTTTTCAGTTACTGGTTATGATGGGGGGTATAAAACAAGTCTCTATGTGGACAACCCATTCAAAATGGTCATTTCCCCATCCCTACATCCTATAAAGGCATTAGCAGTGGCTAACCATGGTCTTCCCAGAATAATTGGATTTCCTTTGGAAGGATCCTTTGATTCTATGACCATAAAGTCAACAAGGTGTTCCCATGAAGCCAATGATACAATAATATCATCCAACACTCCAATAGTTTTTACTATTGTAGGGTATGCTAGTTCTAGGATTGAAGGGGTTGGCCAGATAATTGTCCCAATTGTAAAAAATCTAAGACTGTGGTGGTCATCATATTACTAGAATATCCTAAATAAATAAGTGTATTTTATATGGAAACATTATTTACAATAACAATTACTACTTGGATCCCCATATTTGTATATTTTGCAACTCGAGACTGGTCTTTCATACACTCAAACATCTCTCGTATAACTGTTGATGTAATTGTAACTTCAGAATGTATTCACTTGTATATCTTATGTCTTGTACCCCAATGTTTATTTTGGGAAGTGTTTGTAATGTAATTGAGTCATGTCATGCCTTGATGTTCTGATCGGTAGTTTCTATAATGTGAGCAAGTCATGTAAAGTCATTGTGGGTAACCATCCTATTGATCAAGGCCCTTAAAGTCCCCATAGTTGTGGGGCACTAGGGTTATTAGACTCTCCTAGAGATGTTGGCTCTAGTAAGTAATTGTTAAGTGAGGCCGACATGTTAAACTGGACATTAAGTTAAAGAAAAAATATAAATAGAGAGTGAGCCTCTCTATTTTTTACACACACACTCACTCATTGGGGCACATGAGTGAGAGAGAACAAGCTGAGATCAGAGAGAGAGACTACTTCTATTGGGAGATCATTTTTATGTTTTCGGGTTTTACTTTTGATGCTAATTCTATCTCTAAGGAAATTGCGGGGTTTTCTCCTTTATAGTTTCCCTGAGTAAAATTCTTTGTGTCTCTTGTCTCTTGTGCTTATTGTTGTGCATGTTATTCTCTCAGTTAAAGATCCTAAGATAATGTTAGCTTGAATGATAAAAATATGTTAGAATAATCAATCCATAGTTTACTACCTTAGACATTAATTTAACTATTTTTGTCTTATTTGCCTAGTTCATGTGTCCCACCTTATGCAAGTTGTCAATTACCTATCCATAGTGGTCCAAATTGCCTAATTTGACCCATGTAGTGCTTGGGAAACCTCAAGGAATCAATTCTAATTTATTCCTGGCCTCCTAGGCACCCTTCTACTTTTTCTGCTTTATTGCCTGCCTTTTCAGTGTTTTAAGGCAATAGGGAAAGTTTGACTAGGTGAGGTGAACTAGTTTTTTGTCCTCTTCATCCTCCACTCTTTTCTCCTTGTAAAAGCATGTATTAGTTTTCATTCCATCACTCTTTATCTTTCCTAAGCCATTTTTTTAATTTGTGAGCTCCATGACATATTTGGGATCAGCTTTTTGCACCTATGGGGGATTTGCTTAATTTTAGTAAGCCTGCTTTATGCTAGATTCAAATTGCTCCTCATGCATTTCAATACCTGATGTATTCTATTTATACAGAAACCTATTATTTTATAGGTTTGGCTATTTTACACTGAGTTAATATAGTTTAGTGTTCATCTCCAATTTCAGTCTCTTTTGTGAGTAATTTTGCATGATCAATTGTTAATTGTTGTGAGTAAAATTAATCTATCACTGGGTTCAATTTCCACATGGTATCAGAGCCATTGTAGATCGATTTCTCTCCTTCAAAATTGTTTTGTAGGTTCGACATCAGTGACTGGGAGCCTTCTACTGACAGCCAGGACAGATTTTCTAAGCTATGGATCAATCACAGAAAACTATCTTGACTCCCTTCAATTTATTTGAATGGAAAGCAGAGATGGAGATACTGTTGAGAGCGAAAGGCCTCTACAAGGTGACTATGGAAACAGAACCAGATCCCAATGCAGCTGCAGAGAAGATAAAATGGCACAACAGGAGGGATGAGGCCTATGGTCTCCTGTGTCTGAGTATTTCCAGAGACCTCCTTTTCCATCTTGATGGATTGACATCACCGAATGAAGTATGGGATAATATTTCTGATCTTTTTGGAAAGTTAGATGAGATGAGGGGACATCAAATAAAAAATGAGCTGATTTCTCTGAGTCCAAATAGCTTTGAATCCCTGCAGCTATATTTCTCCAAGTTCAAAGCACTAGTTTTGTAGTTGAAACAGTGTGGGATCGAAAAGAAGGATGGTCAGCTCGTCCTGGCCATTCTCTCGAATCTAGGCCCTAACTATTCAGTGTTTGTTTCAACCTTCTATGCCACAAAACTGACAGCTTGAACCTGGAAGATTCCTAGCCTTGTAGATTTCATGGAATCTCTCACACAAGAACAGGATAAGCTAGTGATGATGGGCACCATCAAACCATCCAAAGATCAAGCTCTAATTGCTGGAGATTCAAGGGAGGATTCAAAAAGAAAAAAGAATGCTAAAAAGCCACCTGAGCAAAAGAGAGACAAGAAACAGTCTCCGGAGGAGCCGCAAAGTTCCAAGAAGAACTACCAGAAGAAGAAAAACAAAGGTGAAATGGACAAGTGTGCATACTGCAATAAGGGAAATCACATTGAAATCTCTTGTATGAAGAAGAAAATAGACATGCTGACCCAAATCCTGGACAATAATGGCATCTCCCTTCCAGAAAGCTCAAAGAAGAGAGAAGGAGGATCAAGTTCAGATGACAGAGAGAGAGTTCATGCATTGGTTGCTGGCACATCAAGCTCACCCAGTTTTATCATTAATTCCGGATCTTCAAGACACATGGTTTCGACCAAGGACGCCTTCTCGTCACTTGGCATGTCTAAAGGACCACCTATAGTACTGGGAGATGACTCTCTCACTGAAAGTTTGGGCAAAGGGAGGATTGATCTTAATCATGGTCAGTTCAGGAATGTGTTGTATGAACCTGGTCTTGCCTCCAACCTCTTGTCAATGTACCAGATGACCCACACTGGATCTCCTAAGAAGGTCATATTCTCCCCTAATGAAGTTGAGATCACAGAGATCTCAAGTGGTAGAGTCATTGCAAAAGGATTTGTGAATCATGCTCAAAAGGTATACATGTTCTCACACTTCCTACCTTACTCAAACCCCTCTGCTCTTCTGATTCATGCTAATGAAGCCAACAATATTTGGCATGAAATATTTGGCCACCTAAATTACAAGTATATTTCTGATCTTAGTGAAAAAGATATGGTCATAGGGTTTCCCAAGATAAAATTTTCCAAAGGAGTCTGCCAAGGTTATATCCTAGGAAAACACCTAGAGCATAAACTTGAGAGAGCTAGTCATGAGAGAACCTCTGTACCCATCGAGCTGATCCACAGTGATGTTTCTGGCCCATTCCCTCATATGTTCATGATTTAGGCCAAATATGCATTGAATTTCATTCATGACTTTTCCAGGTATTGCTGGGTTCACTTCCTGAAACACAAGTCTGAAGTTTTTGGCCTATTCAAAGTCTTTAAGGCTTTGGTTGAGAACCAGTCTGGAAGGAAACTCAAGGCCCTCAGATATTACAATGGTGGTGAGTATTTCAAGTTTGAGTTTATTAATTATTGTGTAGATGCAGGTATTCAGATGCAGCATTCTATCCCTTACACACCACAGCAAAATGGTGTTGTTGAGAGGAAGAACAGATCACTGAAGGAGATGGCAACATGCATGATGGAGGCCAAAAATTTGCCACAAAAGTACTGGGCCGAAGCTATCAAATGTGTAGCCTATATTTAGAATAGGGTGCCTCATAAAAATATTGATGGTATCACTCCCTTCGAAGCATGGAGTGGGCACAAGCCAGATGTGACCCATTTCAAGACTTTTGGCTCAAAGGCTTGGGCTAGAATTCCAACAGAGAAGAGGAAGGATTTGTAGCCCCAAAGCCAAGAGTGTCTTTTTGTTGGATACTCTTAAGATTCAAAAGGGTACAAACTGATAAATTTGAGCACAAACAAATCCTTCATCGAAAGGTGTGTTCAGTTTGAAGAAGAACCCCTTGCAGCAATGGAAGTTGGAGAAGCCTCTTCTCCACTTGAACCTCAGGAAGTAAGTAAAGAGTTTGTTGAACATGCTGATTCTTATTTGTATAATGGAGATGAGTTTATTTCAGACCCTAACAGCCCTACAAGGCCAAAATGGGAAGCCAAGACACTACATGCAGCAGGAGAGCTAGCTGGGGATCCCAATGACCCAAGGAGGACTAGATCTCAGTTTGAGAGTGGTCTGTGCATGAAGGATCCTATGTTTTCTAAAAAATGCTATTTGATGGTGGAGTCTGATCCTCAAAAATATGAAGAATCAGCAGGAGATCCAATATGGCAAACAGCCATGAAGGAGGAGTTCGGCTCACTCCAAAAGAGCAGCACATGGGAGCTAGTGGATCTTCCGCCAAGGAGAAAGTTAGTCCAGTGTAAGTGGGTCTATAAGACCAAATTTGCTTCTGATGGTTCACCACTGAAGTACAAGGGAATATTGGTAGCCAAGGGCTACTCACATGTTCATGGCATAGATTACAATGAGACCTTTGCCCCAGTGGCAAAGATGGATTCCATCAGGCTAGCCTTAGCCATTGCAGCCTCAAGGAAATGGGAGGTACATCACATGGATGTAAAATGTGCCTTCCTAAATGGAGATCTCACTGAAGAGATATATATGCAGCAGCCTCAAGTTTTTTCTACTAACCCTTCTCTTGTGTGCAGGTTGAGAAATTCATTGTATGGGCTAAAGCAAGCCCCCAGGGCTTCGTATGCCAAGATAGATAGCTTCTTGCTATCACTCAATTTTGTTCAGTGAAAATCAGATCCAAATTTCTATTTGAAGTTATTTAATGGTTCATTAATTATAATTGTGTTACATGTTGATGACATCCTCATTACAGGAAGCTCAAAGGCTGAGATTGCTTCCTTAAAAGGAGCTATGAACCAAGCCTTCTCCATGATAGATTTGGGGCTCTTAAGACAATTTTTGGGGCTTGAGATTGCTCAAACCAAATATGGAATCAAGGTGCTCCAGTCCAAATATGCCTTGGACTTGCTGAAAAAATTCAAAATGAAGGATTGCAAAGCAAGCAAAACTCCTTTCCTTTCAGGAGTGAAGCTGGAAGAAGCTGAGTCTTCACCTATGGTAAACAATACACTGTATAGGCAATTGATTGGATGTTTATTGTATCTAACACATAATAGACCTGATATTTCTTATGCAGTAAGTGTGGCCTCTAGATACATGGATCAGCCTCATGAGATCCATTGGAAAGAAGCCAAAAGGATCCTTAACTTTGTTCAGGGAACAAGGACACATGGGATCTTCTATAAAGCAAAATCTGATCTTGATTTGAATGGATTTACTGACAGTGATTGGGCAGGTGATAGAATGAATAGAAATTCCACATCAGGATATGTGTTCATGCTTGCATAAGGGCCAATCAGCTGGTCAAGCAAGAAATAGAGTGCCATTGCACTCTCATCTACAGAAGCAGAGTATAGAGGAGTTGTTAATGCAGCAACTCAATGTTTATGGTTGCAGGGTTTACTTGGAGAGTGTGGTTTCGAATCAGAGTACTCAACTACCATCTACTGTGATAACTAGAGTACCATTCGAATCTGCAAATATCCAGTTCAGAAGCAGAGAACCAGACACATTGAGATCCATATGCACTACATCAGAGAGCTTGTGCATGATGGAACCATTCACCTACTCTTCTGTTCATCTTCAAAACAAGTAGCTGATATCTTCACCAAAGCATTTTGTGAGAATACCTTCAGCAATCTAAAATCATTGTTGGGGATTGCTGATCATGCTATGAAGGATGAGTGAAGACAAGATTTCCAAATTTTGTTTTACAGTCCATGTTTAAGGGAGGATTTTCCCAAGTTGGTTTTGCCTCTTTCCTTGTTTAAATGGACATGCAGTATGTAAAGGGTGACTAAGCCTTGTTGCTAGGCCCTATAATTTTCTGATATATTACTCATAAGTCATGCTTAACGGGGGGTGTTATAATAATCAACCCATAGTTTATTACCTTAGACATTAATTTAACTATTTTTGTCTTATTTGCCTAGTTCATGTGTCCCACCTTATGCAAGTTGTCAATTACCTATCCATAGTGGTCCAACTTGCCTAATTTGACCCATGTAGAACTTGGGAAACCTCAAAGAATCAATTCTTCTTTATTCCTTGACTCCTAGGCACCCTTCTGGTTTTTCTGCTTTATTGCTTGCTTTTTCAGTGTTTTAAGGCAATAGGGAAAGTTTGACTAGGTGAGGTGAACTAGTTTTTTGTCCTCTTCATCCTACACTCTTTTCTCCTTGTAAAATCATGTATTAGTTTTCATTCCATCACTATTTAGCTTGCCTAAGCCATTTTTCTAATTCGTGAGCTCCATGACAGATTTGGGATCAACTTTTTGCACCTATGGGGGATTTGCTTAATTTTAGTAAGCCTGCTTTATGCTAGATTCGAATTGCTCCTCGTGCATTCGAATCCCTGATGTATTTTATTTATACATCAAGATATTATTTTATAGGGTTGTCTATTGTACACTGATTTAATACAGTTTAGTGTTCAGCTCCAATTTCAGTCTCTTTTGTGAGTAATTTTGCATGATCAATTGTTAATTGTTGTGAGTAAAATTAATCTATCACTGGGTTCAATTTCCACAAAATCTAACATGGTATGAGAGATAACATGAGAATAAGACATTGTGCAGCTGAAAAATCTAGGGATTCTTACTTTTTGGGTCTCTCTCCACAATCCATCAACAAAAGTATGCTAGGATGACTCTCCATTGAAGGGTGCAGCTTTCTGTCGAAGTGGAATTTGATTTCAGACATTTTGAGTTTTTGGTGTAGGAAATTAGGGATTCTTACAGAAGAGGAACTTTTGAGTGAACCCAGCATAGGATTTCTCTCCTCATTAAAATCAAAGTATAGAGACATGGTTCGAGATTTTTCGTTTGGTGAAACTCTGGGAAAGTCAAACCCTAGTTTGACCCCGGGCTAGAAAAACCCTAAATACTAAAACTGATAAGTTTTGGTACATTGGTTATATATAGGGATTGGAGAGGTCTTAGGAGTTGAAACTTTCACAGGACAAATATAAAATCCTAGTTTACACTATATCTAATGTTCAACCTTAGATTAACTATATTCTAGGATATATGATCCCTCCAAGTTAGGTTTCCAGCCTCTTCTAGGATTCATCCCTAAACAGGACACCTGGGGTAAATTTCTATATCTCAGGATACAAACATCCAAATGAAATTATGAATATGTTCTAGAATGGACATAGACTGTACTTTATATGGTAGAAGGTTCAGACCCCAAAGATGAAATAGTGACATGTGGCAATCCGTACAACTTTGCTATGTTGAACAGTCTTGAAATAAGTCACCTTGGGAAAATGATCATAAGTCCCAATTGGTGAAACCAATTCTGATGAAAGATGTGGTGTTGGAACAAGTATAGGCAAGGATACCTCAGTGAAAAGGTTTAGACATAGGGGAGTAGTAATTTCATATATATCTCATGTTTTGTAGCACGAGGATTCTCATGGAAAGAAGGCATAGACTACGAAGAGACATTTGCAGCTAGTGGGAGTTGGCAGACATGACATGAAGAATCATGTATGCAAATGAAAGAAGGGCTTGTATGATCTCAGAAGAAACCCATGGGATAACAAATACATGATGAGCTTCATGAATATCTTAACCTTTTCTACAAGGTTGAAGATGAAAGACTATAGAGGATGACAAGCTCAGAGAAGGGTGCGAGAAGAAAGTTTTCAAGATACAGGATCTTGGTATCCAGTGACTTTAGATGAATACACAAAATATTAGTATCAGAGGAAGATACTTGTTATTCTAGTATAGAATGTTTCAAGCATAGAGTATGAAAGAAAAAGGGAGAATGATGCTTCACTTCAGAGGGAGTGATTGCAGAAGAACCTGAGGTTCAACATGGTATGACAGGATGGACAGATTACTGATGACTCTAGGATTTATTGATAGTAAAGTGGATTCCAACCTTTGCTTCAAGGTTGAAGGTGAAAGACCAATGATGCTCTTGTTATATGTTGATGAATTGTTCATTATAGAAAATAGGAACTCATTAAAGTTGCAGAAAAGAGACTTGCTACCGAGTTCTAGATGATGGACTTGGATATGATGCACTACTTTCTAGGCATGGAGGTGTGGCAGAATGCAGATGGAATATACCTGGGACAAGGGATGTTGGATTGCAAGGCCATGACCACATGTATGGAATCAAACCTAAAGCTATTGGGTGATGCTTCATTAGAAGCGGTTTATGCTATGATGTATTGTTAGATGATTGGGTCCTTGATGTACCTAACAAACATGAGACAATATATTTGCTTTGTTGTGAACACCTTGAGCTAGTTCCTGACAGATCCAAGACATGTTCACTTGATTGATGCAAAGAATATTTTGAGGTACTTAAGGGGTACAATTGATTATGGGCTCAAGTATGAGGCAAATCAGAAGGTTAACTTGGAGGGTTATGTTGATTCAGATTGGGAAAGTAGTGCCATCGATAGGAAGAGCACTTCAGGGTGTTTCTTTAGTATGGGATCAGGTGTGATCTCTTGGTTTAGCAGGAAGCAATCCTATGTGGCACTGAGTATAGCTGAAGCAGAGTATGTTGTATCTTGTTCAGCTAGTTGTGTGGCAGTATGGCTAAGGAAGTTACTGTCTAATTTATTTGATCTCCATTTGGATGCTAATTGTATATATTGCGACAACCAGAGTTGTGTGAAGTTGTCAGAGAACCTGACGTTCCATGAAAAGTCAAAACACATTGAGATCAAATATCACTGTATTAGGGATATGGTGCATATAGGAATAGTGAATCTCTAGTATGTGGCGATGGACGAACAAATGGCTGATGTGTGTATGAAGCCATTAGCCAGAGTGAAGTTTGAATACTTCTAGGAGAAGATTGGTGTTCTCCAAATTGAGGTTCCCTCCAAGGGGAAGTGATGAGTTCATGATCCCTTCTAACATGGTGAGAGGAGTGGTTCCTTCCATGGTCAAATGTAAGGGCTAAGACGTTCTATCATGGTGAGAGGATTGGTTCCTTCCATGTTAGATATGAGTGCTAAGCCATTCTGATGTGACTGTAGGATTGGTTCCTACATGATTAGATATAAGAATTAATTTCCATTCTATGAATGGAGGTACCTGGTCAGTTACCAAGAATACTCGGTCTGGGACTGAGGGCCATTCCGATATGATTGTGAAATGTAGTCTCACATGATCAGATATAAGTGCAGGTCCATTCCGATGTGATTGAGGGATGTATTCCTGCTTCATCAGATATAACGGCTGATGACATTCTCTGAATGGAGGTACCTAGTTAGTTACCAGGAATACTCAGTCTGGGACTGAGGGCCATTCTAATATGACTGTGGGATGTAGTCTCACATGATTAGATATAAGTGTAGGGACATTCTAATGTGATTGAGGGATGTGTTCCCACTTGATCAGATATAAGGGCTGATTCCATTCTCTGGGGGAATGGAGGCACTTGGTTAGTTACCAGGAACCTTGAGTCTGGGACTGAGAGCCATTCTGACATGGTGAGAGGATTGGTTCCTTCCATGGTCATATGTAAGGGCTGGTCCATTTTGACATGGGTGCAGACTATGCCCTCCCATGGTCAGATGTAAGGGCTAATGCCATTATTTGGGAGAATGGAGGCACCTGGTCAGTTACCAGGAACCCTCAGTCTAGGATTAAGAACCATTCTGACATGGGGGCAGGCTGGGCCCTCCCATGGTCAGATGTAAGGGCTGGGCCATTTTTAAATGGGGGCAGGCTGGGCCCTCCCATGTTCAGATGTAAGGGCTGGGCCATTCTAACATGATGGTGGATGTGTTCCTCTCATGGTCAAATGTGAGTGTTGGGCGTGCCTTTCTGACAAGATGAGGTCAGATGTAAGTACTGGGTAGGCCATTCTGACTTAGGATTATATATAAGCACTGAAGAATACCTAAATGGAGGCTAGGCCTACAACTAACATGAAAAAGGGCTAGCTCTATAGAACTTCCTATGACAAGAAGAATCAAGAGATATCCCCGATGATGATAACCCATTGATGATCCAGATCGAGTGATGATCCAAATCCAGTGATGATGATCCGATAGTGATGATCTAGATCAAGTAATGATCCATATCCAATGATGATGATCCAAAAGTGATGATCGAGATCCAGTGATGATGATCCAGATCGAGTGATGATCCATATCAATATGAAGATGAGTTGAAGGTGAAAAATACTTTAGGATGATGAGGACATGATGATGATTCAGATGATACAAAGAAGAATACTTGTGCTAATAAATTGTGTCAAAAGAATATGTTCCTAGTTAAGAGGGTGTGTTGATGTAATTGTAACTTTAGAAGTGTTCACTTGTATATATTATGTATTGTAACCCGATGTTTATTCCGGGAAGTGTTTGTAATGTAATTGAGTCATGTCATGCCCAGATGTTTCGATTAGAAGTTTATATAATGTGAACAATTCATGTAAAGTTATTGTGGGTAACCGTCCTATTGATCAAGGGTTAAAGTCCCCATAGTTGTGGGGTACTAGGGTTATTAGACTATCCTAGAGATGTTGGATCTAGTAAGTAATTGTTAAGTGTGGCCAACATGTTAAAGTGGACATTAAGTGAATGAAAGAATATAATTAGAGAGTGACCCTCTCTATTTATAACACACACACTCACTCACTAGGGCACATGAGTGAGAGAGAAGAAGCTAGGATCAGAGAGAGAGACTATTGTTGTCGGGAGATCATCTTCATGTTTTTGGGTTTTACTTTTGGTGTTGATTCTATCTCTGAGGAAGTTGTGGGGTTTTCACCTTTATGGTTTCCTCGAGGAAAATTCTTTGTGTCTCTTGTCTCTTGTGTTTATTGTCGTGCATGTTATTCTCTCAGTTAAAGATCCTAAGATAATTCTAGCTTGAATGATAAAAGTCTAACAATAACATGAATCATGAGGGGGTCTTTCTATTTTTTACCTGGGCGTTTAATGCATAGTTTGTTGGAATATATTAAACCCACTCACAACTTAGGATAAAATAATTAATCATTATTTGATTAATTATTCACCCACTAGCTTAATTAGTTGGCATCCACTTGCACCTTAAAGTAAATACATGCCATCTATATCCTAGGAATGATTTATTTCTAATTCTGGGTTGATCCAGAATTAGTATACAGGACTTTAGAGTAGATTCTGTTTTTTTCTTCTTTTTCTGCTTTTTTTGCTCTTCCCTGCTTTTCTATGGATAAGATAAAAGCTAGTCAACTAGGAAACTAGGAGCTTTTGTTTCCAACCCATCCTCCATTAGTTTTTCTCCATTTTCTAGGATTAGCATGTTATTTACATCTCCTTGACATCTCACTCATTATTTTTCCAACTCGTGAGGTCCTTGATAGATTTAGCAAGTGCTTTATCCACCTATGGGGGTTTGCTATATTTTGGTAAGTTAGCCTTTTTGAGCTTTATGATTTGTTACCATACAATTCGACTTTCCTATGGGGGATGTACTATTTATGTACACTATTATTCATAATTATTCAATGGAAGGATATACACCAATATTCATCTCTTCATTCATGTGATTCAGTCTCTTTTCTTCTCTCTATTTTTCCTGTGTATGCTTGTGAGAATTATTAGTAACAAGATCTATTTCTTGTGCTTCTTCTTAGAATAATTTCTCATAGCATTGATCTATTATTTCTACATGGTATCAGATCTACAAGGTTGATCAAGTTCTACAGAGTTGAGGAGCGCTTCTAGTCTCCTATCCCTCTCTGAAGAAGAGCTTGTCTAGCTTACAAGATTTTCTCCCAGTTTGTTTTGCAGGTTGCAGAGAGTATATGTTAGAGCATATAAACAACTTCAATATGGATTCAAAATTTCCTCTACTATCTCCTTTCAACTATTCTGATTGGAAGCCAAAGATGAGTGCATACTTGAAGAGGCAATGTCTCTTTGATGTCTCCATTGGTGCATTGAGTGAACCTGAGTCTTATGAAGAGAAGATTGATTGGATAAATAATTGTGATAGAGCTTATGGAATTATGTGTTTGGGAATTTCTCCAAATATATATCACCTCATAGATTCTGCTGAATTTCCATTTGAGCTTTGGAAAAGTTTGGACAAAGCTTTTGGTTTGCAGGAAATTGAAGATGAAGCATGGAGCGAACCTAGCATCTCCTCTTGTTCTCTTTCTAAAGATTTCTTGGCCTCTAAATTATCTGATGAAGTTGATAATGATGAAGAATTTTCTCATACATTTCATGTTTCTTCTGCCCTCTTTCATTTGAATGCTTCCTCCTTCAATGAAGAAAAAAATATTGAAGAGCCATCTTTTTGTGTGTCTCTTGAAGGTGGTTTTTCTTCTTGTGATACTATTGATGAAAAAGAAGTAACATATGGAGCTGCTGATGATATTGATTATGATCCTATGACCCATTCATTTTTCTCTCAATATCCTATCTTAGATTCTGATATCTATGTGCAAGATTCTTCACACCTCTTGCATACCTCTCTCATTGATGGTGCGCAACCCAGTGACTTCCAGCATGTTTGCTTAGACACATCAAGCCTTATTTGTGTCATAACACTTACCTTACTTGATCTCATGTGCTTCAGCATATCCTCCTTTGTTCTTGGCATCAATACTTAGAGCCTTCTTGAAGATTGTGAACATCTCATTCTTTCCTCCTTTGATACAGAGGATTCATTACCAGTGTATTCCCATGAGTCTATTGATATGCTTATATGTGATCCTTTGGATTCTGATTTAGAAGCATATTTTTAGGTTGATAAACATATAATACCACCATATATACAATCTACCATAGCTATGAATAATCCTAAGACTATACAAATCCCTAGTTCACTAGTTGATTCCTCATTGGTCTCATATGCAGTGATATTTATCTTACATGATTTGAAGTATTTCCTAAATTTAAGTGGTTGGTTATCCATGTCCTTATTAATATATGGAATGACATTTAACATGTTTGGATATGTTCTAAACACTTATGGTTCATATCTTATGCCCATCCATCATTCAGATTTTTACACCTATCAATTTTCCCTAGTTGCTCATAATTTTCCTAGTCTAGCCCTATATCCTCATGGAGCCATTGAAAACTTTGTCCTTGCTGTTCGATATGTTAATATTTCTGATATATAAGAGTTTTATCAGCCTCATATCAGATCTATATAGGTGCTACATCATATTGGAATATTGACATGTGATTCACATCACAATTTTGCAGCTATTCAGGGAATTGGGTGTGAAATAAATTGTCTTAATTTTTGTACTCTTTGGAAAGGAGTATGCACAGATATCTTCTCCATTTCAGATTATGTTTGCAGATCAAAGTTTGAAAGCAGAAAGAAGCATTCAGATAATTCTCCTACTTCATCAGTTGATGAGATACAGGGAGTCTCTCCTCTTCCTTCTTGCAGGTTCTACACTCCAGTGCATGATCATGGAGTTCATGATTTCTTTAGCGAGCCCTTCATTTAGAAGCAGTTCAGTCAGCTAATTAAAGTGAAGATGAAGATATGTTGAAGACATATTTCAAATTGTGTGCCTTATCCTATCTTGAGGGAGGATTTTCCCCATGTGGTTTTGCCTCTTTCCTTACTTTTGTGGACATAATAATTGTTAAAGGGTGACCATAGCCTTGTTGCTGGGCCCTATATGCATCCATATGAATCTATATTCTTTTTCATACCATCAAAAAGTCAGAATTATAGGGGGGTGTTGAAATATATTAAACCCACTCACAACTTAGGATAAAATAATTAATCATTATTTGATTAATTATTCACCCACTAGCTTAATTAGTTGGAATCCACTTGCACCTTAAAGTCAATACATGAAATATATATCCTAGGAATGATTTATTTCTGATTCTGGGCTGATCCAGAATTCATATACAGGACTTTACAGCAGGTTCTGCTTTTTTCTGCTTTTTCTGCTTTTTCTGCTTTTTCCTGCTTTTTCCTGCTTTTCTATGGATAAGATAAAAGCTAGTCAACTAGGAAACTGGGAGATTTTGTTTCCAACCCATCCTCCATTAGTTTTTATCCATTTTCTAGGATTATCATGTTATTTACATCTCCTTGACAACTCACTCATTCTTTTTCCAACTCGTGAGGTCCTTGATAGATTTAGCAAGTGCTTTATCCACCTATGGGGGTTTGCTATATTTTGGTAAGTCAACCTTTTTGAGCTTTATGAGTTGTTTCCATACAATTAGAATTTCCTATGAGGGATGTACTATTTATGTACACTATTATTAATAATTATTCAATGGAAGGATACACACCAATATTCATCTCTTCATTCATGTGATTCAGTCTCTTTTCTTCTCTCTATTTTTCCTGTGTATGCTTGTGAGAATTATTAGTAGCAAGATCTATTTCTTGTGCTTCTTCTTAGAATCATTTCTCATAGCATTGATCTATTATTTATACATAGTTCCTTTATTACCTTGTTGTAAATTGGTATATTTGTAATAGAGGAATTTATACACAGATAGCTTTTAGTTCATTTAAAATGTCATACTCGGGACAAATTACAGGTTTTTCTATTGCTAGTCATTCCGAAAATGGAGGGATTCTTTGTTCTTGAGTTGGTTCTTGTTGAGGATGGGTATGTGATGGAATATTTGGAATATACACATCCTACAAAATAGAATTATTCATGACCTCATTGGGGTCTTATTCTTCTTCATTCTCCTCACAAATGATGACTAATGACTTGGGTTTGTCATTCATCAATTTTCCATATCGTAATTGTATAGTGTGTACGGGTATAGTAGAAAAAACATAGGATGGAAGAGTTTACAACTCAATGCTGTTGAGAGCTTGAGTTGACTTATTCTTTTGTTTAGGTATCATAGTAGAGTGGGGGATGCGGTGACAAATTCTGATATGGTGGTTGTTCTCTTGGTTTCTAAGGAGTCATACTAGATGTTTCACCAATGTTCCCACTTTTGTATATGGCTTGTAACCCATGAAATGATGGGAATTTTTTTGTCGTATGATCATCTGTATAGATGTGACATACGAAGATGTTGTTCAAGGGGAATTCCCTTTGCAAGTGATTAGTCCTGCATCTTGGAAAAAAATGGTCATTGCTACACATTCTTCTTCTTGCCTCTTCTTGGCTTGTAATGCATTTAGTTGGGAACCCATTGCTCCTAGAATATCAGTTTTGAAGTTTTCCAACAGGTTTCTTAATTATATCCTTGTAACTTCTCTGGAACTAGAGGTGTTCCCTTTTCGATTTCTATTGTAGGGCTCTCGAATATTTCTCTTGAATTTCCCCCTTGTTGGGTGTTATAACATCTAGATTAATTCACCTAATATTTAATTATTGACCAGGGTTCATAGGATTAGAGTTGACACAAAATATATACGAAGGTATAGGGGTTCCTATGGTGTCGCGAAAATATTTTAACAAACAAAAGATCGAAATACATTTCAAAATGAAAAACCGAGTCAAACTCCTAAGTGTTGAAGTATTTGTAACTTCGGAATGTATTCATATATGTATCTTATGTCTTGTAACCCAATGTTTATTCTAGGATGTATCTATTATGTAATTGGGTCATGTTTTCATGCCCCAATGTTCTGATTGGGAGTATCTATTATGTAAAGAAGTCATGTCAAGTCATAGTGGTTAACCCTCCAATTGTCTATTAGTGTTAAAGTCCCCGCAATTCTGGGGCACTAGGGTTATTAGACTCTCCTAGTAGAGGTCATCCCTAGTAGGGTTTTAGTCATGTCGGGATTAGTATAAATAGAAAACTGGAGTCTCTATTTATCACACAAATCACACACACTCAAGTGTAGTGCATAGTTGAGGAAGGAGAAGACACTAGGGATAGACAAGAAGAAGATTACTGCTATCGAGATATCACTTACTATTTTGGACTTTTCTATTTTGGTGTTGATTCTATATCTGAGGAAGTTGTGGGGTTTTATCCTTTATGGTTTCCCAAAAAAAAAAACATTGTGTTCATTGTCTCTTGTGTTTTATTGTTGTTCTTTTTATTCTCTCACTTAAAGATCCTAATAAAGCTAGCTTAATGTTGAAAAACTAACATGGTATCAGAGCTAACCTGAGAAGAAGACACTGTGTAGCTGCGGGAACTAGGGCTTCCTAGTTTTTGGATCTTCCTCCATAGATTTTCAGCAAAAGTAAGGTGGAATAACTCTTCTACTTAGGGCGCATCTTTCTGTCGAAGCAGAATGCAATTCTGAGGTTTTTGAGGTTTGGACCCGACACTACTGTCGAAAATTAGGGCTTTTCACAGAAGAGGAATATTCCAATGAGCCCAGGCCTAGATTGATCTCCTCCCCAAAGTCGAAGTTAGGGACAAATTTCAAGGCATTTGGGAGGACAGAACTCTAGAAAAGAAAAACCCTAATTTTCTCCTAATCCAATACTATAGGATTTCAGCTCAAGTTTCAGATCTGACATATTGAACCTGTTAAGATCTAAAATATTTTGTATTTCCATTTGAGGTTCTTAGTTAATATGTCTCATCATGCCAAGCTTGATGAAAATCTTGAGGTCACTGATAACTTTCGATCCTGGAAGTATAGGATCTCCCTGGTCCTGGAAGAGAATGAGTTAGACTCCTACATCCATGAGGAGGTTCTAGTTCTAGAGGGAAATGAGGCAAAGGCCTTACATAAAAAGAAGATGGTTATGGCAAAGAGGTTCATTGCTGATTCTATCAAGGATCACCTTATCCCACAGGTGTCCTCTCTCAAGACACCTAAAGCTATGTTTGATGCCCTAACCAAATTGTTTGAATGGAAGAACATAAACCGAAAGATGATTCTGAGAAATCAACTAAAGAATGTGAAGATCCAGAATGCAGAGACCATCTAGTCTTACTTCACAAGGGTTTCTCAGATCAAGGAACAATTGGAAGTAGTAGATGAAGAAGTGGAGAATGCAGAAATTGTGATGACCACCTTGAATGGTATCCCTAGGACATGGGACTCTTTTATTCAAGGGATCTATCCTAGAAAGAAGTTAGTCAAGTACAGTAGAATGTGGGAAGAATGTTCTCAAGAAGAATCTTAGATAGCATCTCGAGAAGAGAAGATGGGAAGTGAAGATCAAGCTCTCACAGTACAATCCAAGAAATCTAGATCCAACCATCATAGAAGTAAGTACTCTCATCACATGAATAAATCTAGAAATCTTAGAGATAGGTCTAAATACATTTGCTATACATGTGATGAAAAATGACACTTTTCTAGAGATTGTCCTAAGAACAAAAGTAGCTCTCACAAGAAGAAGGGAAGTAAGAAAAGACATCATGCTCATGCTGCGGAGGATGATGAACCATAAAAGAAGAGATCCATATATGAAAGTGAATATTCTTCAAGTGAGGATGAATATGTTTTGATCTCTACTCTCACAAGTAACATTACTCATGGAAGTGATGATTGGATTATAGAAAGTGGGGCCTCCAAACATATGAATCGATTCAAGGAATCCTCTGTGAAGCTCTCAGAAAATTAATCACCTCACAAGGTGAAGCTAGGAGATGACTACCAATATCCAATAAAAGGTAGTGGGGAATCCTCCTAAAAGTTAGACTCTGGAAATTCTCTAACAATGAAATAATTATTGCTTGTGCCAGGACTCAAAAATAGCCTTCTATCCATATTAGCATTGGATGCAAAAGGAATGAGGGTTGCATTCATAGATGGTCAAGTCATCATGTGGCCAAAAGGAAAGACTATTGATGATGCAATAGTGATTGGTGAACAAGAAGGAGGTTTGTACAAATTGAAGGGCCATCCAGAACAAGATTTGGTCCATAACACAGTAGAGACAAGTGAACTATGGCATAGAAGGATTGCACATGTGCATTATATAGCACTACCTCTTGCAAGAAAAGCTGTTGAAGGTCTTCTAGAAATGCAAGAAAAACTTGATGGGGTCTACAAAGGATGTGTGAAAGGAAAGAACACAATGAAGACATTTCCAAGTAGTGAAAGCAAAGCAAAAGGAATATTGGAAATCATCCACTCCGATGTATGTAGTCCTATGTCATCTAGCTCACTAAGCGGGTATGAATATTATGATTCTTTTATTGTTGATTTTTCTAGGAAGACATGGGTTTACTTCATGAAGAACAAAGATGAAGTATTCAGAAAATTCAAGGAATTCAAATCCTTCATGAAGAAACATACTGAAAAGAAGATCAAGACTTTTTAATCAGATAATGATGGAGAATTCACTTCAAATGAATTCAAAGAGCTATGTAAAGAATCAGAGATTAAGAGGGAGTTGCGTACTCCTTATAAACCATAATAGAATGGGATTGTGGAACGAAAGAATAGAACTATAATGGAAGCTGCAAAAGCAATGCTTCATGATCAAGATATTCCTATGCATCTTTGGGCGGAAGATGCTAGAATAGCGGTGTATGTATAGAACCGTACTCCACATATAGTACTTGAGAATAAGACTCCTGAAGAAGTCTTCTTGGGAAAGAAACCAGAAGTCAACCATCTCAGAATATTTGGCTGTCCTGTATACATACACATTCCAAAAGAGAAGAGAACAAAATTAGATCCTTCAGGAAAGAAGGGTATATTTGTGGGATACTCTGAAAGCTCAAAGGCTTACAGAATCTATTTCCTAGGATACAAGAAGATTGACATAAGAAGGGATGTGACATTTGATGAAGACACAGCTTACAACAAATATAGAAAGAGACCTGCTGAAGAACATGAAGAAGAAGAAGCACCCAAAATTCATGACACAACCATGAATGAAGAAATTCAAGAAGAAGATCAAGAATTTGAAGAACCACAAAGACCTGTAGATCCACCTTTGGATAAGAAAACTCATCAGAGGAAATATTATTATGTATGGTAACATATCCAAGGTGCGAGAAGATATGGGGCTCTAGAAGAGAATCACAGAGAAAGAAAGAGGACCAGATCCTGCTCTGGGTATGTATCCTTACTATGTGATTTCATTGACAAAGAACCTTCCAGTTATGAAGAAGCGGCAGAATGGAAAGAATGGAAGGATGCTATGATCGAAGAATATCAGCCGATCATGAAGAATGATGTTTGGGATGTTGTCCCAAGACCAAAAGAGAAGTTAGTTGTAACTTCCAAATGGATCTACAAGATCAAGCATGCTGCAGACGGTAGCATTGAAAAATATAAGGTAAGATTTGTGGCCCAGGGTTTCTCTCACAAAGAAGGAATAGATTATGAAGAAACCTTTGCACCTATATCCAGATACACTTCCATCAGATCAGTACTTTGCCTCACTACAGTGATGAAATGGAAGATACACTAGATGGATGTCAAGACTGCTTTCTTGAATGGTGTAGTGGAAGAGGAAGTGTATGTGGAACAGCCACTCGGTTTTGAGACACATGATAGGGAGTCTCATGTATGTAGGTTGAAGAAATCCCTATATGGTTTGAAATAGGCACCCAGGACATGGTACAGTAGAATTGACATCTTTTTATCCAGTTTGGGCTTTACCAAGAGTAAAGTTGATTCCAACCTTTACTACAAGGTTGAAGATGGAAACCCAGTGATGCTTCTACTATATGTAGATGATCTATTTGTGATAGGTATGGATGGGTTGATTGCTGATACAAAGAGAAAGCTTGCTGCTGAGTTCGAGATGAAGGAATTGGGTATGATGCATTATTTTCTAGGTATGGAGGTGTGGCAGAGTGTAGATGGAATCTTCCTTAGAAAAGGGAAATATGCAGTAGAGATCCTGAAGGGGTTTAGGATGATGGACTGCAAAGCCATGGCCACACCTATGGCATCGAACCTGAAGTTATTGAGTGATGCTTCATCAGATTCAGTTGCTGCTACGATGTATCGTCAGATGATTTGTTCATTAATGTACCTGATGAACACGAGACCAGACATTTTCTTTGCTATGAACACCTTGAGCCAGTTCCTGACAGATCCAAGGAATGTTCATTTGATTGTTGCAAATCATATTCTGAGGTAACTGAGGGGTACAGTTGATTATGGGCTGAAGTATGAGTCGAATCAGAATATTAACCTGGAGGGTTATGTTGATTCATACTGGGCAGGCAATGCCACCAATAGGAAGAGCACTTAGGATGTTGCTTCAGTATGGGATCAAGTGTGATCTCTTGGTTTAGCAGGAAGCAATCCTATGTGGCACTGAGTGCAACTGAAGTAGAGTATGTCGCAACTTGTTTAGCTATTTGTGAGGCAGTATGGCTGAGGAAGCTATTGTCTGATATACTTGATCTCTAGTTGGATGCTACTTGTATGCATTGTGACAACTAGAGTTGCGTGAAGTTGTCATAGAATCCAGTGTTCCATAGCATATCGAGATGAAGTATCACTATATCAGGGATATGGTGCAAAGAGGAGCAGTGAAGTTCTAGTCTGTTGCGATGGAGGAATAGATAGTTGATGTATTGATGAAGCCATTGGCTAGGCTGAAGTGCGAGTACTTCAGGGAGAAGCTTGGTGTTCTCCAGATTGAGGTTTCCTCCAAGAGAAAGTGATGAGACCCATATCCATTTTGACATGGTGATAGGATTGGTTCTTTCCATAGTCATATGTAAGGGCTAAGCCATTCTATCATGGTGAGAGGATTGGTTCCTTCCCTGTCAGATATGAGTGTTGGCCATTCTTTCGAGTAGGACAGATATAAAGGAAACTTCCATTCAAGGTGTTTATGCTAGAAATTGTTTCCAGACTATGAGAAAACAAGCCAACATAATCTCAAATATTTCAGTCAAACAAAACTAGGTTTTTAGGGTCTTTAAAGGTTTTCTGATGTGAATTTTGGTGACAAGAGGGGATACATTCATAACCCAAATAAGAACTAAATCACAAGTAAAGAAAAACTAAAATGCATAACATAATAACCATGTATCCAATAGAAAATAACATTGAAGTTCAACCACAAATGGCAAGCACTAAAAGCATAAAAACTATAAACCAACAATGAAATTACCAATTGTGTAGCTAAACAAGATAGAAATGAAGCCAAAGAACAGACTGAAGGGTAAAATGGAGCATATATTTCATAATCAATTCCTCAAATACACATGAGAGTCAATTACTTAGCTTATCAACAACTCAGGAGACCTCCTCTAGCCAGCCAAAAGTTGAACCCTTAGTCCTCTTTGTGACCTCCTTAAATACTATCTTTCAAAATTCAGTTAAAGGCTAAACCCTAATTGCTTTTCAGCCTACTCATCGAAATGGTTTTAACAAAATATTAATTAAAAAAGTAAAATATTCTTCAAAACATAACAAGTAACTGATTTTGCTAACAATCCTCATAGATCTTTAGCAACTTCTGCGAACAAAGCTATCCCTTTTAAGGCTTGGGCCTTTCTCCTAGCCTTTAGTTGCTATGCTTCCATCTCTGTCATTCTTCTAGTAAGCTCTTCATTTTGTTGCTGTAAATCTCTCATGGTCTGTTTTAGCTCTGTACTAATTTTCTTTTTTAAGGCCTCTTTGGAGACTGCAATTAGTTCCTGATAGTGATTATTCACCTCTTCTAGGTCTTCTCTAAGTCTTTTATTAGCCATAATCAAACCATTACTTGTCTCCTGCATATACTTTACTTGATGTTTATACTGCTTTATAGTTCTCTGTAAATTTTCTTTCTCTGAGTCAAATGTTTTGTTTCCTATTGTACTTTGCACCTCATTAGGAAGCCATGGAATGTTAAGTCTTCTAAATATTTCCTCATCTTCACACAACAGCTCTGCAGAAGTATCATGAAAACTTAAGCTTTCTTGAGTATCAGTTTCACCATGAACATTTTCATGAACCAAGAGTTTGTTTTTTGAATGAGAAGCCTCTATTTCATCTTTTTGTTGTTCTTTTAACATTTGACCTCGTCTTTCCAAAAATACAGTAGACAATTTGGTCTCAGTGAGGATAGATTCTTCTTCTGATTTCAATGTTTTTTTTCCTTTGATGCCACCCTTGTCAACATCCATCTTTTCATCAGAGGAAGAATTTTCAATCACAATTACCCCTTCTGTATTCAACTTAGTGTTTAGTAATTTCTTCATATTTAGCCTTAATTTGTTTCTGGGTCTAGTCTTTGGTCTCTAGCTGGGAGCAAGTTCTCCTAACATTTTTAAACTTTTGCCTTGATGGATGATAGAGGAAAATTCCTTAACTTTAAGCTTCTTTTTCTTTGGTACTGCTATCCAATCCTCTTGACTGTAAAACTCCTTTTTTGTGCCAACCCTAGTTTTATCAATGACAGTAAGCTTATCCTCCTCCAACAAGTATGTTTTGTGTTCAGACAAGACTGTAATTGGACTTTGCTTTTGGACTTTTGTGTTTTCTTCATCACCTGAAACCTTCTCTGTAAGTACAATCTTTTCATCAGTGAATGTTTCTGCTGGTGCTTCATTCTAAACAGGCTAAGTCTCCTTGTGAATAAATTGCAAATTTTTGTTCTCACTATCATCCAGATGCTTCTTAGATTCACAATATTCTTTTGCAGGTTCTGCAACTTCCCCTAATTTGACACATTATTCATCTTCAACCTTCACTTTTTGTCTTAATTTTCTGATCAGGGTTTGTCCTTTATCAGTTTTCTTTTTGGTAAACTGTCCTTCTTGGCTATTTTGGAACCCCGACCAAAAAAGAAAGTATTCCCAAGTCTTTCCTTCTTTCTATAGAACACTGTTGATAATAAGATTAATAAGTCCATGGTGAAAGATGGACTGTATAGTATGGTCTTGGTGTTCTTTGATTCTGCTAGACATCTTCTGTACGCTCTTTAGCAGGAAGAAAGGCAGATTCATCTTTGATTCACAACTAAGGTGTTGAAGGAACCTGAAATGGTACTTGAAAACGAAGGCATACCTTCCTTCACATGTAATGTAACTTTGTAGAACCTTGATAGGTTCTACCCATTCAGTTCTGAAGTTATGGATGGTCATTCCCTTTCCCCAATCTGGAAAAATACCAGGCAATAGATACCTTTGTGCATTGAAAGTAAATGGAACTTTCTTAAACCAAAGTTCTCCTTCATTTTTAACCCCCGTTGTTTCAGTCACCAAATCTGTAGTCAATTTGAACTTCAAAGTATAAAATGATACAATATATTTGTCATAACACTGAGCAAACTTGTGAGAGACTTCAACATTATATCCGTCAATCTTTTTAAAAAATATTTACCATCCAACATTTTCAAACAGTTCAGCACATCCTAGAAATTTGTCTATCCAACTGAGATCAGTGAGCTCAGACCTATTAGTCTTCCCACTCCTCTTCATCTTTTGTGTGGTTTTCAGAACTTGTTAGTAACTTCATAGCCTATTTTATTCAAGTTTGCACTGTCTTGGCAGTTAATTTTCCTTTGAACTCTCACAGGCTGTTTGTCTTCAATTTTACACAGTCTATTCTATCACCAATTTAGGAAATGCTTTGTGCCAAGTTTAAATAATTTGTGTTAAAAACAGCACCAGAAATCTCTAACAGTGTTGTTCTGAACTTTACTAATATCAAACAATGCTCATTTAGAATTTTGGACTAAAATCTCACCATTGAAATTTTGTCGAATAAATAAATTCATGTCTTCCTCTAACAATTTGACATCATAAGGCTTAGCAGAAAAAAAAACCCCAATTTTAATAGGTCATGACCAAGGTCACGCGAGATACCTCATTCAAAGCTTATTGCGGGTTTTAGAATTTGATTCCTGGACTGGATAGATGTCGAATTGAACGCTCCATTTGTCTTTAACTCTCCAACTCACCTCTAACTGTCACACTGGGAAACCCTAATTCTTCCTTCAACTTCTGAATTCCAATTTTTTAGCAATATGTCTCCACCCCGGCATCCACCAGCTTCGTAATCTTCAGTTTGAGAACCTCTTCCTGAAAATCTTTCCTTATTCCACTCTCTGTCTTGATTTTCCATGCATTTGCATCAAACTGCCACGATCTCTCTCACACGGTGACCAAACACCTTTTTACATGATTAGCCTGGACAAACACGTATCAAACCTGCTTATTGATGTGATTAGTCACCCTAGGAATGAAATCATTGAAGAAATCGAAGTGAAAAATGACCAATTGAGCACTCACGACTTTTTTGTAGCACGCTAGTGCATTATTTTCTCTCTTGTGCTACAAGAAAGTTTAAAAATATAATTTGTGTTATTTGATCAATAATCCAACTTTAAAACTAGGATTATATGATTAAACCTTGATCTTAGTGCTATTCTTGAAACCATTAATCAAAATATACTCTATAGAACCCTTCAAAACATCAGAGAAAACAAAAATGATAAAGACCTAAAGGCATAAACTTAAAATTGAGCTCAAAACCAAAATTTCCCAGAAGTAATCAAATTAGCAAGTTTCAAAAACACAAACAAAATATAAGACTGAAGAAAAAAATTCATGACTTAACATCTGGCTCCTGCTGTGGGATGAAGTCCTCCTTGTGAGGCTTCAAGAACTTGTAGACGAGTGCCTTCTTTTCTACTACCTACTAGTCTACAAAATTTCCATTGGGTTATGGATTCCTTATTGTGTTTTACTCACACCGGTATATACAATGAAAAAGCAAAATTCCCCTCAAAAACTGTAGAAATGCTTGAGGAATCATCCATTGACTAGACTTGATAATTCCTCGCCTTCCAAAGAATGCAAGACAAAAGTGTTATTTTCCAAAATCTTAGACAATAGGAAAGGGCCAAACCATAGATTATCAAATTTGTCATGTTTCCCTTTTTGCTCTTTCCTGGCATCCCACCTCAGAACCATATCACCAATTTAGAAAGTGTTATCTTTGATTTTCCTGTCAAAACTGTTTTTAATATTCAATCTATATAATTGCGCCTTTTCTTCCACTTTTTCCCTATTTTGCTGCAACTCTATCATTTCATAAATCCTTCTCTGCATATCATTTGGTTCTTCCTGACAATTTTGAAGAAACTTCATCACTGGGATTCCCAACTGAACAAGAAAAACTGCATCTGTACCATACACTAATTGGAAAGGACAAATTCCAATTGCTTGCTTGACTCTTATTCTATCAACCCATAATGCATATTTCAGCACAGAATCCCATGATCTCTTGTTATGCTTTAGCAACTTTCTGATACTTTGAATGATGTTTTTATTTGAGGACTTAGCTAAACCATTACCTTGGGGATAGTAAGGAGTTGAATGTTTTAGCAAGATACCATTCTTTTCACAAAATGATTCCATTGCCTTAGACTTAAAATCCTTTGAATTACCTGTTACTATTTTCTGAGGACATCCAAACCTATTGAGGATATTTTCTTCAATAAATTCCATAATCACTTTATTTGTGGCATTCCTAGTAGGGATAGCTTCCACCCATTTGGTAAAGAACTTAGTTGCATTTATAATCCACCTGTGTTGACCTGAGGAAGATGGAATTATCTCTCCTATAAAGTCCAGAGTCCATTGCTGGAAAGGAGCACTTACTGCAATAGCTTTTAGGGGCAATGACAACAATTTTTGTTTGCCAGCAAACTTCTGAGAAGGGATACATGCTCTTACCTGCTGATATACATCTGTAAACAAAGAGGGCCAATAGTACCCATCTCTTAAAATCATTTATGATGTTGCCTTCCAGTACTTGTGACCTCCACAAGCACCCTCATGAGATTTAGAAATCACTCCTTCAATTTCAGATTTATCCAATCATTTGAGTAGAATACCACCTGAGTCCTTCTAGAATAATTGCTCTTCTACTAAACAATACTTAGTAGTTCTTAGCTTCAAAGATCTAGCAGCTTTTCTATCTAAATGCTCAGGACATTGCAAATACAACAGAAAATACACAATGTCTGCGTACCATGTGGATGTTGAATAATAGTCCATAATCTTTTCTTTTTCCAACATTGCTTGATCTTCTTCCTGAGCTAGCTATTAAGCCATCACATGCAATCCCAAATCTTGGAAATTTGATTCAGCCAGCAACTTGGCTAAACCTTCTCCCTTGACTAGTTTGGTAGGTCTGATATCTACATAATACTCCATGATTTTATCAATCCACCTGCCTCTTTTCCCCTCACTATTAGGTTGTGTCAAAAAATCTTTTACAGCAGCATTAGGCACATATGAAATAACTTTGGAATGCAAAACATAGATTCTGAAAAACTTTAAAGCTTTTACCAAAGCATAGGCCTTTTTTTTCTAAGATAATGTATTTTAATTAAGAACTCTAAGAGTTTTGCTAAAGAATGCAATAGGTTGCTCCAGACCCTCCTTATTCTTCTTTAACAGAATAGCTACTAGTGTATCCTCCGATGCAAATGAGAATGTTATAAATTCTCTGGTAAAATATGGACTTACTAATACAGGGGCTTCAGTAAGAGCCATTTTGATTTTTTCAAATGCATTCTTTGCTTCAGTGGTCCACTTGATCTCTTGATCCCTTTTTAGCATGGTTGTAATCTACTTGATAATCTCAGCAAAGTTTGGTATAAACCAACACAGAAAATTAATTTTACCAATGAAAGATTGGACATCCTTTTTACTTCTTGGTAGACTTATCTTCAATATTTCTTTCACCCTTTCGGGATCAATCCTTATACTATCAGCAGAAACTAAATGACCCAGTAATTTGCCTTCCTGTACAGCAAAGTGTGACTTCTTTGGATTCAAGGACAAGCCAAATTTTCTACATTTCAAGAAAGTCTGCTTCAAATGATTTAGATTTTCATCATCTGATTGTGAAAAAATAGTAATATCATTTAATTAAATCACCACAAACTTGTCCTTTTCTCCGACAAAAGCTATATCCATAGCCCTATGAAAAGTGGCTCCATCGTTCATTAGACCAAAAGGCATCTTACCATACATGAAAGTTCCCCAAGGAGTGGTAAAAGTTGTTTTTTCCTTATCAGCAGGATGCATAGAAATCTGGTTGTAATTTGAGAAACCATCAACCATTGAGATCCTCTGTGCCCCGACCACTTTCTGCAACATTTGCTCAATTTTAGGTAGAGGATAATTATCCTTTAGTGAAGATCTGTTCAAATTTCTAAAGTCGACACACAGTCTGATTTCTTCGTTCTTTTTCCTAACAGGAATTAATTAGCGACCCATGAAGAGTACCTGAGGGGTACTATGATCTTGGCATCCAATAACTTCTTCACTTCTTTTTCAATAACATGAAACAAGGCTGGATTAATTCTCCTTAATTTCTGACGAAAAGGTTTAACATTTGGTTTTAAAGGGACTTTATGTTGTATAATTCTAGTATCATAGGTTCTCAATTCTTCATAAGACCATGAAAAAACATCAACATGTTCCTTTAACAATTTTATGTACCTCTTTCCTTGTTCAGTTCTAAGTGCTTTCGAAATTTTTACCATTCTAGGATGTTCTACAGAGCCAATGTTACAATCCACCACATTCTCTTTTGAGGACTGTACAATAGGTTTTAAAAGTGTATCATCTTTAGAAAATATCCTTTCCAAAGGTACCAAACCTATTGGGATGAAATTAATTTTTAATTCAATGATTTTGTGTCCATCTATCTCATTTTCAGCAATCTCTTCCACCTCTCCATCCCCTTCATCTTCCTCTTGATCAATAAGGGAATTAGAAAACTCATGTGTAAGCTCTAAAAACCTTTTAATTTCAATGTCATCTTCAAACACTCTCCACTATTTTACATTATCAGGTACAGATGGTCTGTACCTAACTTCAATGGGATACCTCAACTGTGTAGTTTTGGGGATTCTAAAGTGTGTAGCAACCAAGGCCAATGAATCTGCAGTATGATTATGGTCTCTTGGAATATAGGTAATGTTAAAGGCTACAAAATAATTTTCAATCATGTCCCATACCTCATTTCGATATACTTTCAGCAAATCCTGTTTCACTTGATAGTTGTTCTTCACCTGCTGAACAACTAATTTGGAGTCGCCAAATGCAGAAATCCGCTGAATTCCCAAATATTTTGCAGCCTTCAATCCTAATAGCAAAGCTTCATATTCAATAGTATTCTTTGTAGTAATAAATTCTAATTTATACATCAGCTTTACTGTTTCACCCCCAGGAGATATAAGAAGAACCCCTGCTCCAACACCTTCTTTGCAAGAGGATCCATCAAAGTATAATTGCCAAAGCTCATTCTCCTGTTCCCTACTGCATTTTACGGGATGTTCCCTTTCGACCTGTAACAAACCAACAATATTGTCATCATCACCAAAATGTAACATGCAAGTACCCAGATCCTTATCAATAGCATACAGAGGATGGTTGGTAGGGTTCTTGTCATCTGTTAAAATATAGGAAAACTGAAGCTCTCTGTACAGCCTTTTGTTTTCTCCTCCAAACACAGGAATAGTAGCATATGATAAATCCATTTGTAAGGTTCCACCGACTTTCTTTTCCGAAGATCTAGAGAGAAGTAACCGAAATTTAGGTGTAATATCAGCTACCACTACATCCATGATTACACTTTTCATGGGTAATTGAGCCAAACTGACAACCATGTCCTTTATTACCCCTAAACACTTCACAGCTCATCAATCAAATGCAGCTCATGAATCAAATGCATACAGATCATGATAGGGTTTGGTTATACTCAGACCTAAAGCCTCCATAATAGCCTTTGGCATTAAATTGTTTGATGCTCCTAAATCTAACAAACAATTATGTATCATTTGTTCATGGACAGTCAGAGTAATATAGAATGGAGGTGAACCACCTGCTTCATTCTCTGTTTTTTCAGCCAAGGCTGATCCAATGAAAATCCTAGGATTTTCTTCTTGCAAATTCACTGTATCAGAAATAGGCTGACTGTTTGCTGAATTAATCATTTTAAGAACTGATTCTTTATAAGAAGGATTTTTCATTAGTTCAGTTAAAGGCACAGGAATATTTAAATTGCCTAATTAATTTTCCAGGATGAAATTTTGCACAGTTTTATTTACCTCTTCGACCTCCATGTTCTTTGTTTTTGTGGAATATGTTTTTTATCTGACATAGGATTAGATTGTTGTTTAGCAGGAACAACTACCTTCTTGATTTTTCTTTGTACTACTTGTTCTGGACCTGACCTCAGATTCACATTTTTATTGAGTTCATTTTGACAAACATCAGTAGTTACAGCAGTCATTTTCAGACTCAAATAATCCTCTATTTCAAACATATCAGCATCATAACATTCTGCATTTAAAAACTCCTCTTCAATGACAAAACCCTCAGACAATATTTATGCAAAATGGTTCATATCCTGATCTGTGTCTTCAAATAGCACTTCATCATCAATCTCTTCTTCATCAAAAACATTGTTCTGAAGAGGTGGTGGTACTCTTTTGTCCTCAGTTTCTCTCCTTTCTCGTTGAATATCATTATTCCTTCATTCTCTAGGTATGAAATGATGAGAAAATTGTCTTCTGAATTGGTTCTGATTGTTAGGGTTTCTTTCAACTTATTGAACAGGATTGCTGGAATTTTTCTCTAGTTATAATTTGATTAATTTTGCAGTCAAAATATTCACTAACTTGGCCATCTCATCAATTTTCCCTTCTACGGAATGTGAAGCTGAACCTCCTGGAACTACTTCTTTCTTTCCTTCCCTGTCATACATCTGCTGAGTTGTTTCCTTCTTTAATATATTGGAAGACAATATGTTAGAATCCACCTCCAATGCTGCATCATGCATATTTAGTAAAGAAATAGGTCTTATTTCTCTTAGTAGTAAGGAAAATTCATGGTTGAAAGCATTTGCATATGTAAGTTTTGTAGATGTTTCTAAAGGATTTATCTCTGTAGGAATTCTGCTATACATTTTGTTAAATCTCTTTGAAAAGTCTGCAACAGTTTCATCCTTTTTTCCTCTAAGGGCTCCAAACTCAATTATGTAATAAGTATGGTCTTTGGTGTCACCCCATTGTCTCATGAAGAGGTCCTGAAGCTCTTCAATGATGGTGATAGAGTTAGCATGTAGCTCCCTAAACCATTTTCTAACATCTCCATCAAGGCTCTGCACAAACATTCTCATCCATACGTCCTTGGCTTCAATGTTTTGGTTATCATCATAGCTAAGAAAATATTCCCAGTGTTCTTCAGCTATAGTTTCACCCAGTCCATTAAATCTAGGCAAGTATTTCTGATAGTCACCTTTGGGCAGTGCATTTAAAGGATGAGGCAAAACCAATGGTGCTTATTTGGCTACAACCATTTGGTCCATCATGTCTATAGGATGATTTTGGGCTGCCATTTTAAGGCTGACTGACTTTGGTGATGGAGAGGTTTGGTTGGAACCTGGCTGAAAGGGGTTTTTACCTACTTTCAACTGAAATAGAGGTATCTTACCAGGAGAGAATTTTTTAGCTTTTCTGAAAGATTGAGGATCAGTGAAAATTTGGATGTTACTGATAGGAATTATAGGCTTTAACCAAGGTGAAGTTTCTTGTTCTTTTCTCAACACAGATGAAGGAGATGAACCATCCAAATGGTCAGGGTCACATGGGGATGGTAATGACTGAGACCTTATAATCTTCCTTGTTGTCTTCAATATCTATTCAGGGTCTGTAACACCCAACTGCAATGGTGAAATAGGTCTATTTCTAGTTCCAATTCCCCTAGTCGCCACTGTGAAAAACTAGTGAAAAGTAGTCTTAAAGATATGCTGGTTTAAGTTCACCTCTTAAAACTAGTGAAATAATAAGTATCCCAGGGAAAAATCTGTTTTCAACTTCGTTCCTTGACAACGACACCAAATATGTTTATGCCAAAAATTGTTTCTAGACTACAATAAAACAAGCCAACATAATCTCAAATATTTTAGTCAAACAAAACTAGGTTTTTAGGGTCTTTAAAGGTTTTCTGGTTGTGAAGTTTGGTGACAAGAGGGAATACATTCATAACCCAAATAAGAACTAAATCACAAGTAAAGAAAAAATGATATGCATAACATAATAACCATGTATCCAACAGAAAATAACATTGAAGTTCATCCACAAATGGAAAGCACTACAAGCATAAAAACTATAAACCAACAATGAAATTACCAATTGTGTAGCTAAACAAGCTAGAAATGAAGCCAAAGAACAGACTGAAGGGTAAAATGGAGCATATATTTCATAATCAGTTCCTCAAATACACATGAGATTCAATTACTTAGCTTATCAACAAGTCAGGAGACCTCCTCTAGCCAGCCAAAAGTCGAACCCCTAGTCCTCTTTGTGACCTCCTTAAATACTATCTTTCAAAATTCAGTTAAAGGCTAAACCCTAACTGCTTTTCAGCCTACTCATCGAAATGGTTTTATCAAAATAGTAATTACAAAAGTAAAATATTCTTCAAAACATAACAAGTAACTGATTTTGCTAACAATCCTCATAGATCTTTAGTAGCTTCAACTAACAAAGCTATTCCTTCTAAGGCTACAACCTTTCTCCTAGCCTTTAGCTGCTCTGCTTCCATCTTTGTCATTCTTCTAGTAAGCTCTTCATTTTGTTGGTGTAAATCTCTGATGGTCTGTTTTAGCTCTGTGAATTGTAGCTTTGTACTTCTTTTCCTTTTTAAGGCCTCTTTGGAGACTGCAATTAGTTCCTGATAGTGATTATTCACCTCTTCTAGGTCTTCTCTGAGTCTCTTATTAGCCATAATAAAGCCATCACTTGTCTCCTGCATATGCTTTACGTGATGTTTATACTGCTTTATAGTTCTCTATAAATTTTCTTTCTCTGAGTCAAACGCTTTGTTTCATGTTGTACTTTGCAGGTCATTAGGAAGCCATGGAATGTTAAGTCTTCTAAAGATTTCCTCATCTTCAAGCAGCAAATCTGTAGAAGTATCATGAAAACTTAATTTTTCTTGAGTCTTAGTTTCACCATGAACATTTTCATCAACCAACAGTTTTTTTTCTGAATGAGAAACCTCTATTTCATCTTTTTGTTGTTCTTTTAACATTTGACCTGGTATTTCAAAAAATACAACAGACAATTTGGTTTCAGTGAGGCTAGATTCTTCTTCTGATTTCAATGGTTTTTTTCCTTTGCTGTCACCCTTGTCAACATCCATCTTTTCATCAAAGGAAGAATTATCACTCACAGTTACCCCTTCTGTATTCAACTTAGGGTTTAGTAATTTCTTCATATTTAGCCTTAATTTGTTTCTGGGTCTAGTCTTTGGTCTCCAGCCTGGACCAAGTTCTCCTACCATTTTTAAAATTTTGCCTTGATGGATGACAGAGGCAAATTCCTTAACTTTAATCTTCCTTTTCTTTGGTAGTGATATCCTATCCTCCTGACTGTAAAACTCCTTTTTTGTGCCAACCCTAGTTGTATCAATGGCAGTAAGCTTATCCTCCTCCAACAAGTATGTTTCATCTTCAGACAAGACTGTAATTGGACTTTTGTGTTTTCTTCATCACTTGAAACCTTCTCTATAAGTACAATATTTTCATCAGCGAATGTTTCTAGTGGTTCTTCATTCTAAATAGGATGATTCTCCTTGTGAATAAATTGCAAATTTTTGTTCTCACTATCATCTAGATGCTGCTTAGATTCACAATCATCTTTTGTAGGTTCTGCAACTTCCTCTAATTTGACACATTCTTCATCTTCAACCTTCACTTTCTGTCTTAATTTTTTGATCAGGGTTTCTCCTTTATCAGTTTTCTTTCTGATAGACTATCCTTCTTGGCTATTTTGGAACCCCAACCAAAAAAGAAAGTATTCCCAATTCTTTCCTTCTTTCTGCAGAACACTATTTATAATAAGCTTAATAATTCCATGGTGAAATATGGACTGTATAGTATGGTCTTGGTGTTCTTTCATTCTGCTAGACATCTTCTTTAATCTCTTCAGTAGGAAGAAAGGAAACTTCATCTTTGATTCACCACTAAGGTGTTGAAGGAACCTGAAATGGTAGTTGAAAATGAAGGCATACCTTCCTTCACATGTAATGTAACTTTGTAGAACCTTGATAGGTTCTACCCATTTAGATTTGAAGTTATGGATGGGCACTCCCTTGCCCCAATATGGATCAATACCAGGAAATAGATACCTTTGTGCATTGAAAGTAAATGGCACTTTCCTAAACCAAAGTTCTCCTTCATTTTTAACCCCTGTTGCTTCAGTCACCAAATCTGTAGTCAATTTGAACTTCAAAGTATCAAAGGATACAATATCTTTGTCATAACACTGAGCAAACTTGTGAGAGACTTCAGCATTATATCCATCAACATTTTTAAAAAATATCAACCATCCAACATTTTCAAACAGTTCAGCACATCCTAGAAATTTGTCTATCCAACTCAGATCAGTGGGCTCAACCCTATTAGTCTTCCCACTCCTCTTCATCTTCTGTGTTGTTTTCAAAACCTGTTAGTAACTTCACAACCTATTTTATTCAAGTTTGCACAGTCTTGGCAGTTAATTTTCCTTTGAACTGTCACAGGTTGTTTGTCTTCAATTTTACACAGTCTATTCTATCACCAATTCAGAAAATGCTTTGTGCCAAGTTTAAATAAATTGGGTTAAATACAGCACCAAAAATCTCTAACATTGTTGTTTTGAACTTTACTAATATCAAATGATGCTCATTTAAACTTTTGGACTAATATCTCACCATTGAAAGTTTGTTGAATAAATAAATTCATGTCTTCCTCTAACAATTTGACATCATAAGGATTAGCAGAGAAAAACCCCAATTTTAACAGGTCATGACCAAGGTCACGCGAGATACCTCATTCAAATCTTAATGCGGGTGTTAGAAGTTGATTCCTGGACTAGCTAGATGTCGAATTGAACTCTCTAGGTGTCTTCAACTTTCCAGCTCACCTCTAACTATCACGCTGGGAAACCCTAATTCTTCCTTCAACTGCCAAATTTTGATTTTTTAGCAATGTGTCTCCACGCCAGCATCCACCAGCTTCATAATATTCAGTTTGCGAACCTCTTCCTGAAAATATTTACTTATTCCACTCTCTGTCTTGATTTTCCACGCATTTGCATCTAACTGTCACGATCTCTCTCACACGATGACCAAACACCTGTTTACATGATTAGCCTGGCCAGACATGTATCAAACCTACTTATTGATGTAATTAGTCACCCTCGGAACGAAATCATTGAGAAAATTGGAGTGAAAAATGACCAATTGAGCACTCGCGACTTTCTTGTAGAACGCTAGTGAATTATTTTCACTCTTGCGCTACAAGAAAGTTTAAAAATATAATTTGTGTTATTTGATCAATAATCCAACTTTAAAACTAGGTTTATATGATTAAACCTTGATCTTAGTGCTATTCAAGAAACCATTAATCAAAATATACTCTATAGAACCCTTCAAAACATCAGAAAAAAAAATGATAAAGACCTAAAGGCATAAACTTAAAATTGAGCTCAAAACCAAAATTTCCTAGAAGTAAGAAAATTAGCAAGTTTCAGAAACAAAAACAAAATATAAGACTGAAGAAAACAAATTCATGACTTAACACTGGGAATCGAGGCACCTGGTTAGTTACTAGGAAAACTCAGTTTAGGACTGAGAATCCATTCTGATGTGATAGAGGGATGTGTTCCCACTTGATTAGATGCAAGGGCTGAACCATTATTTCATGACTAAAGGATTAGGTTCCTCCCATGTCAGATGTGAGTGTTGGCCATTCTGACGAGTAGGTCAGATGTAAGGGCAACAACCATTCTAGGAATGGAGGCACCTGGTCACTTACCAGGTAGCTCAGTCTAGGACTGGGGGCCATTCTGATGCGATGGTAGGATTAGTTCCTCCATGATTAGATGTGAGTTCATGCCCTTCTTGATGTGATGCTTTGTGCATGGTCAGATTGTAAGTGCAGATCCCTTTCTGATGTGGTCCTTCATGCATGGTCGAATTCTAAGTGCTGAGCCCTTTCGATGCGGTGCTTTCAAGCATGGTCGATTGTAAGTGCTGTGCCTTTCTGATACGATGAGGTCAGATGTAAGTACATATCCTTTCCAATGCAATGTGCTTGCACATGGTTGGATATAAGTGCTGATCCTTTCTGACAAGATGAGGTCAGATGTGAGCTTTTCCTTTCTGATAGGATGAGGTCAGATGTGAGTGCTGGGCATGCCTTTTTGACAATATGAGATCAGATGTAAGAGCTAGGTGGGCCATTATGACTTAAGTGTCAGATATAAGCACTAATGAATACCTATATGAAGGGTAGGCCTACAAGATTCACTCTGCAGAATTTCCTGTGATGAGAAGAATTGAGATAGCATATGATGATGATCCAGACTTAATGATTATCCAGATCAAGTGATCCAGATGAGATGATCTAGACTTGATGACGATCCAGATCAAGTGACAATCCAGTTGTGATGATGATCTAGACTTGATGATCCACATCAAGTGATCCAGATGAGATTATCCAGACTTGATGACGATCCAGATGGAGTGGTGATCTAGCAGTGATGAGCTAGTATTCATGATGATGCAGATCCCGTGATAAAGAAGAAGAAGATGACTCGAAGACTCAAAGACGAAGAATGTTTGAAGAAGAAGATGAATTGAGGACTCAAAGATGAAGAAGACTTGAAGATAACGAGATGATCCAGTTGATGCAGAGAAGAAGACCAGTGCTGAAAATTGTGTCGAAAGAATACCTTCCTAGTTAAGAGGGAGTGTTGATGTACTTGTAACTTTAGAATGTATTCATGTATGTATCTTATTTCTTGTAACCCGATGTTTATTACGGGATGTATCTATTATGTAATTGAGTCATGTTTTCATGCCCCGATGTTTTGATCAGGAGGATCTATTATGTAAACAATTCATCTCAAGTCATAGTGGGTAACTCTCCGATTGTCTAAGGGTTAAAGTCTTCGTAGTTCCGAGGCACTAGGGTTATTAGACTCTCCTAGTAGAGGTCATCCCTACTAAGGTTTTAGTCATTCTGGGATTAGTATAAATAGAGAACTGGAGTCTCTATTTATCACACAACTCACACACACTCAAGTGTAGGGCATAGTTGAGGAAGGAGAAGACACAGGGGCTAGATAAGAAGAAGATTAATGTTGTCGAGATATCACTTACTGTTTTGGGATTTTCTATTTTTGTGCTGATTCTATCTCTGAGGAAGTTGTGGGGTTTTCTCCTTTATGGTTTCCCCAAGGAAAAACATTGTGTTCATTGTCTCTTGTTTTTGATTGTTTTTCTTGTTATTCTCTCAGTTAAAGATCCTAATAAAGCTAGCTTAATGTTGAAAAACTAACACTAAGAATTCAATTATTAAAGTAATTAAACTAGAAAAAAATATTAAACTAAATAATTGACAATTTATTTTATAAGAAAATAACTTTAAGTTGAAAATTATACCCTTAACAACTAATCTTTAAATTGGAAACTAAGATGCAAGGAAAACCTAATTAATAAGCAAGTACAAAACTTAATAAAATAAGCAAGTGCAAAACTTTAATAAAGCAAATTAAATAAGAAGAAACAAGTAGAAAACTTAATAGGAATATATTTGAATTATGTCCTACAAGTCTCTTTCAGTAATCACACAACGAAAAAGGAATAACCTAAAAACATACTAAGGATTGCACATACAATAATGAAATTTAAATGCAAATGTATAAATTAATACAAAAGCATAAACACAAAAAAATACAACGGTAAAGGTGAAACAAAACATAAGATATATTAACACATATTCAAGGTGAAAAGAAATAAGATAACTTTTCATAAATAATCTAAAACAATTCAAATTATCTTTAATATAAAACAAACCTATCCTTTAACTATTACAGTCAAAGCATACTTCAAACACTAAAGAAAGAGAACTGAAAACAATCTCAAAACACATTAAAAACACAAAAAATGAAACTATGGGTTGAATGACAACTGAATTGTAGGTCTAAAAGGGGTGGTTGAATGACAGTTTAAACTTGTTGTCCAAATGATAGTCTGCACAGTTAAAATGACAAAAATTAACCTAAATGAGCTAATCTTCAGCTGAATTTGTGCAGATGTAAATCTAATGCATAAAAACAATAAGTAAACCTACTTATTAAGCAAATTTAACAGTGAAATGAACTTAAGCAAATTCATGAACATAAAGAAATCATTGCATGTTAATAAACAAACTAAAATTTAAATTGCATAAACTTAGAACAGAAAGGAAATAAACAAAAATGAATTTAAAATAAATCTATTTGATATGCTTGTAAATAAACTGAATAGTAATTTGGAAATGAAATGATTGAAAGCAAACAGAAAGAAAACTATGAAAGCAAACAGAAATCAAACAGAAATCAAATAGAAAGAAAACTATGCACGCAATCTAGCTATTTAATCCTGGAAATAAAATGCATCACAGGAAGCAAATGAAATGATAAAACTAGCTAGAAACAAAAATAACTACAATAGAAAAGATAAAAGAAATAAACAATAAAATAAAATAAACCTCTGGTTGATGACGGGCCCTCTCAGTAATTAGGGGTGGTGCCTGGCTAAATTCTACTCAAACGTAATTGTCAACAAGAAAGCATACATCTCTTTATTCAAACGATCAAATAGAGTTACAATGTGCTCAAGAACAAATCAAAGCATGAACTGATAAAACTGCAAACTCTCTAAATTAGCTCTCACATAGAGGATGGTATATATATTTATTTATAGAGATGAGAAAGTCAACCCTTTAGTGGTCGACTACTCTCTAAATTTATTCAATCATAAATGAATTTAACAAATCATAGGCCAACACATAGGATCTTCCCTTCTTCATTGTGAGTCTAGTTCTCTTCGTTGAATAGTGTAGCTCACATGTTCCTTCTCCATTGCAAACAGTATTCATATGTGGCGCATGGCTCCTTCCTTGGTGTAGCAGGTGGATTGGTGGTGAGTAGAGAAGATCACATAGAGGCGAGTCTTATAGAACGTAGCTTAATACATCAACCCAATGTGTGGTCTGTTGGTCAGGTGTCAACGAAGGAGGCTGCAAGCTGGCATATCATATCAAAGAAAGCTTACTTACCCAGAAGCATGGATAGTAGGTTGTTTGCAGAAATGTTTCATGTTTTAATGCCTAAAATCAATTCTCAGCAGTGCACAGTCTGGTTGGCAATCTGGATGGAAATATGAACAGTGAGTTGGACCGTGAGCTAAATATGTTGGGCACAGATCTAGGACAAACAAAATTTCTATTTTTTGGTGTGCTTCAAGAATAAAGTCTGCAATAACACGTTTTAACAGCTGAAAAAATACCAACGAGTTTCACGAAGCGAGCTGGACGTGCTGTGCACATGGCAAGCTGAATGCATAGTTGTTGTTAATTTGTCCCAAAAAGATTATATAACCTGAAAATAAATATACATATCAATTAATATATCAAATGTGATTTAATAATGTCAATTTTAATTAATAAAGTCATAAAATTATAATAATAAATGGATTTTATATAAACCTTAAATTCATACATACCTGGGCTAAATAGTGATCTGTGTGACATAAAATATGAAAAAAGATAATAAAAAATATTTTACAATGAGTAATTTAATTTTCAAAAATGATAACGAATCTAGGATCAACATTCCCCCAAACCAGAGAAATGCCAGGTCCCACTGAGCAAAAAGAAAGATAACAAATCACACTATCATAGCGAATTTTGACACATGAGCCAATAACGGGCATACACATAAGTGAGTAGGTTCATAAGGTTTAAAATTAATTCAACCATTTACAAAGTAAAACTTTGGATAGGCTAGACATATGACATGAAAAGTATAAATTGCATTTATAATCAAGAAAATTGATCATTTAATAATTTACATGCAGGATAACGTTGTCAATAAGAATAATTTCTAAGCATCCACTTGAAGGTAAAAAAAATATTTGCCAAAAAAACAAAATTTGGTTAGCACATTTTAATTATAAGTTCTATGATATTAGAATGTTTTATTCAGATCGTCATTTGGTATTTCATTTGGACCTTCATTTGATTCTTCATATTGATTTTGCTGTAAAAATATGCTTCATGCTATAACAAGTTCCATTGCTTAAATTATCCTGAAAACACTTATCATTTGTCAGAGATAAATAGATCTGTTAGAAATAATGAAAAATAAAAACAAAAATATTTATTCAAGTTTATTCAAAATAAAAATAAAAATATTTATTTAAGTTTATTAAAAATAAAAATAAAAATAAAAATATTTATTCAAGTTTATGAAGGATAATTTACAACTTTCAATACAAATATTAATGAATGTAATCTCATCCTGTAAACATATTTAAAAACATAGATAAAATATGGTATAGGGTAAACCTCTTACCTACAGTTGCGTAGCTTGTAATAGCTCTATCACACTGCACACTTCAACACAAAATTAAAAGGAAATATTATGTTTCTGAACTATGGAATGGTAACTAGATGACCTCAAAACAGCCATGTTCCTCCCAACCTTGACCCGGAACCATTCCCGGATCTTAATCTGATCCCCTCGAGCTCACTCCAACATGCAAGAGAAAACTAGAACTCCTATGTATGAGGCTGCTGGTATTTGGAAGTTAGGCTCTGTATTCTCTAAGTGTTGTGTTTGAAAACTCTCTCCAACCCGATCCAGAAATAATAATCATATCCCCAGATTTTTCTTGGATTTTTATTTTATAGATTTTGTTTGTAAATGGGCAGTTAGTTATCTTCAATTACATCCATAGTTTCTTGAAAATAACTCTTAGTTTGATTTATATGTAATGTATAGTAATTTTTGATAACTAGAAACTTTCTATTAGTTCCTACTTGAGTTTAGCAAAATAATTCTTATTTATATATTTAGTTTATAATATATATATATATTATTCTCATAAATGTTTGTATATTTCCCTTATATCTTTTATTATCCATGCATTACATATCATAATTGTTTATTTAATGCTTCCTTAGTTTATATTAATTATTTTAACAAGGCCTCCTGTAGGGTTTGGTCGGTCAACGAGGATGGGTAGTCCTAGATTTCCTTGCATGTTGGATTACCTCGTATTTGTGGTAGTATCTTGCAGTCCTTGATGAGAAAGAAATTGTGATTTCAATTAATCAACTTAATTAAGTATGATGAAGGTTTATGCTATTCAAATTATTTCCAACTCAACACCCTTAATTAAGGTAACCCCTAGTGCTATTTAGAGCTTATACTCAACACTATCACGCAAGTGTTACACTAGTGGAATTCAAGAGCCTTTTGGTCGACACTACTACTAGGATGCATTTGTATAATACACCTAGGAATACAATGGCCAAAGATTCGATTCACGAGAGATTATGCTCAAAATCATGTTGGAGTGCTCCAAGGAATATGCCCAACACATTTACTCTTTAATTTTTTGGGTTACCTATATGCTCGAGAGATTATGCTCAACACATAGCCTCATAACCCAATGTGCTCCAAGGCTTATGCCCAACACTTTTATCCTTTACTTGCTGGGGTTACCTATGTGCTCCAGAGATTCTGCTCAACACATAGCCTCATAACTCATGTGATCCATGGACTATGCCCAACACATAATAGAAATCGATCATGTATATCATTCTTCTGCATAATACATATCAAAAATATCAACAGAGTATATTAGGGATTGTTCCCAATCACATAATAAATAATCAAGTACATCGGGGCCTATGGCCAATAAACAACAATGGTCCTTGTCCAACATTCCTTATTCCGAACAAAAAATCACATAACAAAATAGTAAAACATGTGAATTGGGGCTTATGCCTGGTATATCTATATAATCATGTGTAGTGGGGCATACGGCTAGTATATAAATATAAATAGAAATATAACATCAAAGTAAATCATGTATAGTGGGGATTACACTCAATACAATGAAGGTAAAAAATTTGGGATATTACATCCCTCCACTCTTAGAACAACACCATCCCGGTCTTCTAGGGACTAGAAATGAGATCATGAAATAAGGTGAGGTAAGCCTCTTTCATGGTGGGTTCATTCTCCCATGTCGCCTCATCGGGCCCAAAGTTCCATTGCACTTTTAGCTGGACAATAGTTTCCTTCTTTAGCTGTAGCTCCCTCTTGTACAAAATGTGAAGGGGCTATGGCATAAACTTCCCTTTAGATTGTACCTGTAGAGAGGACCAATCAATCACATGTTTAGTATCATAGAAATATTTATTTAATAAATATGTGTGAAAAACATTATAAACTTTTACATGAGTAGGTAAGGCTAATTCATACGCCATTGGTCATTTCTTGGCCAATATCTCAAAGGGTCAAAAAAATATTGGTGCCAACTTTCCGCACCTCCCGAGGGTCAATGTGCTTCTTTTTTCCTTTTATTTTAAATAAACATGTTCATCGTCTTGGAAATATTTATCTTTTCTCTTTTTATACACATAAATTTTTTGGCGGTCTTGTTCTTATTTGAGATTCTGTTGCACTTTGGTGACTAATAGTTCTAGGTCTTTCAGTAAATCTGGCCCTAGCATGATTCTGTCTACCAAGATATTCCAATTCACCAATGTGCTACACTTTTTTCCATAGAGTACCTTGAAGAAACTCATTTTGGTGGAGGTCTAGTACCCGTTGTTGTATGCAAACTATGGGAGGTGCAATTAATCCTCCCACTTTGTGGCATTGTTCATTACATATATTCTAAGCGTGTTCTCCAAGATTTGATTTACTCATGTCATATGTCCGTCTGTCTATAGGTGGTAGAAGGTGCTAAAATTTAATTGTGTCTCTAAGGAAAAGAATAAGCATCTCCAGAAGTTACTGGTAAATATTGTATCTCAATCCGAGATGATTTCCTTAGGTATCCCATGCAATTGAAATATTTCTTTTAGGAAAATGTCTGCACTGTGAATTTATTTGTATGTTGACTTTACCAGAATAAAGTGTTCTTCTTTGGAAAACTTATTGACTACTACAAAAATGGAATCATTCAATTTCTTTCTCTTTGGTAATCACATAATGGAATCGATACTAATAACCTCCCATTTCCATTGTGGAATGGGTAATGGTTGTAGCAACCTTGAAGGATGTTGGTGCTCTACTTTGACCCATTGGAACTCTTTGGATTTTGCGATGAATAGTGCGATATCAACCTTTAACTAAGGCCAAAAAATGTGTTTCTTTAATTTTGATATCCTCTTTTGATATCCTAGGTGCCTCAAGTAGGGATTTCGATGAACTCTATTAGAATGTTGAATTTGATGTCTCCTCCATCCGAGAAATAGATTCTCTCTTTACACCACAATAATCCTAACTTGTCTACCTTATATTCCTTCTATTGTTGGAATAACCTATCCTCCTGAATACTTTTAAGGACCTCAAGAGAGAAATAGTCAACCCTTCTTACCATTCTAATCCTATCATCCAAGTACAAATCGTTTTGGCTCAAACCTACCTCATACAACATATGAGTTCATCGACTTAAAGCATTGACGATTCTGTTTTCCTTTCCTTTTTAGTGTTTTAATTTGAAGTGGTACTCACTAAGTAAGGACAACCATATGGCCTACCTAGAATTTAAACCTGGCTGGTTGAATAAATACTTTAGACTCATGTTGTTCGTCTTTAAGAGGAACTTCTACCCCATGAGGTAGTTCCTCCACATCTTAAAGGCATGGATGGTAGCCACAATATCAAGATCGTGTGAGGTATAGTTTTTTTGTGTTTTTTTAATTTATGTGATTCATAAAATATTGCATAGTCATTTTGCATTAGGAATCTTCCAAGTCCTTATTTGCTCACATCTATTCAAAGAACGAAATCCCCATCGGGATCCGAAATCCGTAGTATAAGTGTGGTAGTCAAGAGTTGTTTTAGATTTTGGAAGCTTTCTTCACATCTAATCATCCACAGGAATTTATTTGAATTATTTTGTAAGGCAGTCATGGAACAAGAAATCCTAGAAAATTTCTCAATGAAATTTCGGTACTAACCCGCTAGTCCCAGAAATGACCTAACATTTGTGACACAAGTAGGGCTAGGCCATTCCTCAATGGATTTAATCTTTTATGGGTCAACGACTATCCCTTTTTTTGAAATGATGTGACCTAGGTATTGTGTTTGAGTTTTGTAAAACACACACTTTCTAAACTTGGTGTAAAGTTGGTGTTCCGGTAATACTCGTAATACTATTCGGAGATGTTCCCCATGTTCTTTACTAATATTTGAGTAAATTAATATATCATCTATAAAGACTAGTACAAACTTATCCAGGTATTTACTAGAAATGTGTTTCATCATGCATATAAAATTGGTAGGTCCATTGGTTAGCTCAAATGGAATTACCACAAACTCATAATGTCCATATAGGGTTTGAAAAGTGGTTTTGTTTATGTCTTCATCAGAGATCCTTACCTCCTGGTATCTGGATCACAAGTCGATCTTTGAAATATCTTTTTTGCTTCGAATTTATCGAATAACTCAGCAATCCTAGGGAGTGGATAACTCTTTTTTATGTTCATCTATTTGATCTTTCAGTAATCGATCTACATTCACATAGTACCATCCTTTTTCTTTACGAAGAGTATAGGTACTCCCAAGGGAGACAAACTAGGTGATATATAACCCTTCTCTATCAATTCCTGTAACTGTAACTTTATCTCCACCAACTCTGCTGGGATCATGCGATATAAAATTTTTGAAGCCCTTACTGATCCTAATGTTAATTATATGGAAAAGTCTAATTCTCGCTTGGGTGGTAGTTCCAATGTTTCCTCGGGAAATACCTCCTTGTAGTCTATGAGGACCAGAAAGTCTTCAATTTGTTGTTTTCTATGGGATTCTAAATCTTGGATGTTAACTACAAAAAATTTGCAACCCTTTCTTATGCATTTATTTTCTTGTAAAGTGGGTATTTATCTAATGGAAACCTTCTTGGGTATGCCCTGAGCCTTTCTTGTATTTCCCTAGTTTTCCATGCATAAGATTGGCTTGTTTAAAAAGTCAATCCTTACATGGTGTTGTTCCAACCAGTCCATTCTTATAAGTAAGTCATACGATCCTAAGGGTAAGATATTTAAGTATACCTTAGTTGGAAAACCATTCATGTCTATCTTTCATTCTTTTACTAGTTCTTAAACCTTCTTTTATGTACTAGTGGCTAGTTGTACTAGCCATGGTTTCTCATGTTTCTCTTTGTTTAGTCTACACGTGTCGACAATATTGGGATAAACATGGCTTTGAGAAAAATTAGGATCAATTAAAATTGAAATAGATGCATTCAAAAACTTACGATCTATCTCAACCATAGTGGCTTAATGGTATGCTTGTCAGTGGTTGAGTGCTGCATACATCCTAGGTGTCCTAGCCATGTCATCTACTATTGGGTTTTCTTGTAAGTTTTATAGGACTCCATCTGGATTGTTTGGGAAATATCAGGCATAATGGGGTCCCATACATTTCTAGCAGTTAACTTGTAGCAGGGCATCCTTGGCTCCTCTGTCTGCTCCTTTTTTTTGGCATTTGGTTTGGGAACATTTAACCATGCACTAGATTTGTTGAATTTTCTACTAGGTGGGAAACTATTGTTTTGTTTATGGTAGGGATATGGCTTAGAACCAGGCTTTCAGTTTTCTGAGAAGGACCTAAACCTGTCTCAATTGTGTTCATATTTCTTGTCTCAGTTTTCCATGTTCATAACAAAGTATAGCCTTATCCAAAGCGGTGTCCAACATTTCGGGCATGTCAAAATCAATTCTCTCTCAAAAACATGGAGGGAGACATCCCAAAAATTGTTGTATCTTCAACTTTTCTTCCTTTATGTGAGGAACAGAATGGAATAGATATAAATATATGTTGATAAAGGAATCCATAGTTAGTGATCCCATCATTAATTCATGGAATTATTTTAATTTTTTGTCAAAAAATATTTTCGACATGTACTTTTCCTAGAATATTTTGTTGAAATTACTCCATCTAATATCATTTGCTTCATCCCTCTTAGTATGTTTTAGGTCTCTCCACCATCTGGTTGCCTTTCCATTCAAGTTGTAACTAGACAGCCCAAATTTCATCTCGCTGGAGTTATTAAGTACTCGAAAGTATTTATTCATACCTAGGATCCATTCTTCATCCTTCTTTCCGGTATTCATTTCCACTTCATAAGTTGTGGCTTTGATATTTGGAAATTCACCTTAAAGGCTATCATCATTTTTCTTCCTTTTCTTCCAAGGGGAGGGTGAGCCACCACTAGCAGAACTTTGATATTCTTCTTCTATGAACTCAGTGGTGTGGTCTTCTCATCCCTCCTCTCTTGAACTATCTGTCCTTTTTTACAATGATAGTTTCTCTGGAATTGTTTGTCGAGTGGGTGGACTGTGTATGGGGGTTTAACCTTGTCAAGCTCTGAAGTAGAGATTCATTTATTGCTTTATGTTCTATACTTTCATTCTTGTTTTCATCCTTAAAACTCTATAGATCTTCTTGTAGACTCTATATAGTCTTCATTAAGTCAAAATTTAGTTCCGTCAATATTTCTTCTTCTTAGGGTGGGGAATTTGGGTTCCCATGTCAACTATTGTTATCTTATGTTTCCATGAATTAGACTGTTGTTTATATTCATAGTTCAAACCGTCAATAAAAATATTAATCTATTAGTTTAGAAATCACAAATAAAGTTTTGAAAATATATTTCTGCAGCAGATGTTCAGTAGTGAGCCCATAAGGTCTCTAAGTGTTCAAAATTTGTCTCTGATACAACTTGTAATGTCCCTTAAATCCATAAATAAAACAATGTGTATGGTCAATAAATCTATTAGGATATAAGGTTCATGTAAAATTAACTTCATCATTATGTAAACTTATTAGGAAAGATGCTTGCATCATTGTTCTCGATTTCTCCTGTAGATTAATACATCGTGACCTACTTTTCTTATGCTGATTTTTATGTTGTTTATTTACATGATGAGGTTTATTGTGTACTACATTGGTGTTTGTTTTTTTTCTTCTGTCTATTTACGACATACTCATTTTTAATGGATGTTTACTTAACACATAGCCTAATTGTCTTTGAGCTAACATGTCATGGCTATCTTACCTCTTCTTCTAAAGGGAAAAGAATGGTCAGGTTTAAAAAGAAACTCAACAAAAGGTATGAAGAACTCCTATGAACTCAAACTTAATTACTTCAATATGAACTAAGGCATGATAAAATAATTTCTCGCAGGTACTAAAAACCAACCCTACACCAGGTCTATTGTTTAAAGAAGTCAATTGATTAAGAAACTAAGTGTTTAAACTTGGAAACTAAGGGGTATATGCCTAGAGGAATATATACTTGAAAAAAGGTGTAAAACCAAACTATAGAGAGTGTCCAAAGATCTAAATCTTAGTGGGGTGGTTGAACAATTTAATGATGTCATGTGTAGGCCTTGTGGTTTCCTTCCATGCTAGCTCATGCATAAGAGTGTTTTACTCTTTTTGTTGAAACCTTGATTGTATGTAAAAATGGAGGGGAGCGAGCCCACTATTGGAAATTTATTAGAAAGGAAATGCCATTGGGGTTGAGGTGTTTATAGAGTCATCATTCGTTGTGCTTGTATATATTTCTCAACATAGATATACTCTGTTTGTTCTATTTTCTTTTGAAATGTTTTAAAACCCCTTGTCTCATTTTTTAGATGGATATAATAGCATTTAAACAAGGTTGTAACTAGGTAAAAGGAATACACTTGACGAAGCTTGGTAATCCCATGTTCAAGTTCATTTACCTTCCATAGGCCATTCTACATTTTGAAGGGGATTTGGGGATGCGTTGTTCGTGGTTTACATGAATTTTCAAATGGAACGATATTGAAGAAATTTCATATGGTTTTATGTTTATGAGCCTGTTCAGGCATTTGAGTAATTTGTAATTTTAATTTTTACCATGGGTGAAGAACTACTGAACCTATATAAACCCTATTCCTGGAAATACAAGGTTGAATCATTGTTCTCTTTTAAGTGCTTCGTATTGGTTTAAATTTTTGTTAGTTGGGTGAATGATGAAGTAATTCGTGGGTTTATAATCCATGCATTTTTTTAAAGTTATGAATGTATCTTGTTCATTCCCATAGATAATGTTGTTGGGGTGAAATGATTTTTTCTTTAAATGCATACTCTGTGTGTTTAAAAGAATATCCAAGAAAATGTAGTTGATTTAGTTTACAGAAGATCATTATCTCATTTTTTTTACTTTTTAAATTTAGCTGGGAAAAATATTGCTAGTGAGAAAGGTATTTGTATTATGTTGGAAGCGTTTTGTGTTAGCGATGCCATTGCCAACAATGGCACTGTGGGTATTTTTGTTTATATTTAATATTGGAGTGGAATATCTTTGGTTTGTTTTTCTTCTCTATAAAAGCATGGAAAAATCCCTAACTATGTTTTCTTATTAAATCTTTAATGCCGGGTTAATGAATTTATAAGACAATGCAGGAAGCATGACTACTCCTTGCAAAGGATGGTTGGAAAAAAAATCTATGGGATTCAAAACTTTGTGCCTGAGTGTTTTTGTTATGCTGGATTCAACATTTGTAGAGGGGATATCGTGATACCCTAGTTTAACTCATCTCGATGGTTATGTATTTGATTTCTTTCTTTTTAAATTTTAAATAGGATTTAAGCCAAACATGTGTGTATTTTATGGAGTTATGTTTGTAAATTATGGAACTTTTAATATCATATATTTGGGTTCCAAGAGATTCAGTATGTTGTGAATGACATAAGGTTCTCTATTTTGTTTATCGTTGGCATGTAAATGATTATTTAAATAATAGTTTATTTATTGGCTAATTTTGTAAATCCCTGCGTGGATGATTTGTAATAAATGATATGTGTTTATTATATATTTATAAAACAAGGCTCTAGCATGACCTTTCTTTGCTAGAGAGATCTTCATTTTGGAAACGAATTTGACCTATATTTGAAATTCTTAAATAATTATTTGATTTAACAACTCTGTATTCTAGGATCTATGATTTCTATGCATGAGGATTCTGTGTGAAATCAACCCTGTTCATTATGTTTTGGAAATTATTGATCTTACTCTTTATAATTGCTTAATCTTATATTCTAGCCTAAACCCTAAGGCATCTAACAATATTTATTCAAGTTTATGATGGATTATTTACAGCTTTCAATACAAATATTAATAATTGTAATCTCAGCCTGTAAACATATTTAAAAGAATAAATAAACTATGATATAGGGAAAACCTCTTACCTACAGTTGCGTAGCTTGTAATATCTCTACCAGCCTACATAGTTCAATGAAAAATAATTGGAAATAATTTTTTTTTCTGACCTGTGGAATGGTAACTTGATGACCTCAAAATTTTTGCATTTCTCCCTACCCTTACACGAAACCACTAGTGGTTCTTAATCATATCCCTCGAGATGGATCCACATGAAAGAGAAAACTAGAACTCCTAAGGATGAGGCTGCTGGTATTTGGAAGTTGGGCTCTCTATTATCCATGTGTTGGTTTTGGAAATTCTCTCCAACCCAATCCATAAATAATGATCAGATCCCCAATCCTTCTCATGGATCTTATTTTTATATATTTTCTTTGGAAAGGGGGAGATAGTTATTTTTCGTTACACCCATCCTTTCCTAAAAATAACTCTTCATTGATTTATATGTAATATATATTAATTTTTGATAACTAGAAAAC